>CAUYSK010123743.1:0-75600 GCA_963575035.1 Avahi laniger
GAAACTGATGACTGATCATCTTACATATCTTGTTAATGATTACTCTATATAATTACTATGTAAGGTGGGCCTAGAAACCTAGGACTGTTCTTCTGGCTCCTATCCAAAATTTTCAATATAGTGAGGGATATATCTGAGAACAACAATTTTATTATTTTTTTTAAAGACAAATGCAAATTATAAAATATTTTTAAAACAGAAAAAATATAGAATTTTGCAAAATTATTCCTTCATATATTATCACAGTTCATATTTAGAATTTTTCCAATCATAATTTGTTTTTGTAGGACAAATTTCATTTTTTTTCTGTCACCAAGAAGGGGCAACCATTTGAATTTCATTCAGGATGGATTATCAGATACAAGATACTTAATATGTTGACTTATTTGGGTCTAGAATTCACAGACTACTATGTTTAATCCTAAATTTATGTTGGCACACCTGATCAATTTCAGTCTCGGGTAATGAAGATTTGCAGAATGCGGAGTATTTTAAAATAGTTGATACAACAGCTAGTTAAATCAGGAAAAGAGGAAATGAAGTAAATAAAATTTAAAACACTTCATTTTATGGAGAATTAATGTAAGCAGTTCAATAGCAGACGATTCTTTTAAAAATTTCATTTACTTAAATGAACTTGCTTAGGCCATTAAAATGATTTTACATGCTTGGGTGAGATAATTTAAAAATTATTTATGTGATCCAATTTTTTGAATATTAAACTTTAAACCCTCCAAGCAATAACAAGGATCAGACATAAAGAAAGGCAAATATGCAAAACACTGCTCATATTTATAGTGATACTGATATATGATGGATGTTGTACCACACAAACATGGTCACATAAATTATTTGAAGGTGATGATATAAGCATAATAAATCATGCTATAAATCATTACTTTCCAGGCTGTATTTGAAAGTTTTTATTGCAGAGGAAAATTCACGATAATCTCATATGTCCTGGATGATACGTCATGAAAAAGGGAATGATTTAAAATGCTTAATCTTAAGTATTTCTAAAGTTAGCATATACATTTACCAACAGAAAGTTAAATCTTATAGTATCAACCAAAACCTTCAGAACATCCTTAAATGTTTACTCATTACAGAATGGGTAGATCTCTAATTCTTCTTTTGAGAGTATGATGTGCTAATGCTATGAATTTTGGATCATCTAGCAAACTCCTAACGAATTCATTTAAGGGGAATATAGCAACCTAGGCCTTAAGAAGAAATTCTTCTCTTAATTAAATCCTCTACCTTTTTATAGTGTGATTATCTAAGCAGTTAAGCTTGACATATTCCTACTATTATAATTATTAATGTCTTTATGATTTGTGTTATTGTTCTTGGTATATCTCTAGGGAGATTTCTAAAAGTCAAATAAGCAAGGAGCCAATAATTTCCAAAGATTTTTACACTAGATTATTTATAATAAAAGGACATTCCTAGCCATTTGCAACAACAAAGCAGAATACTGCAGCCACCTCCAGAAATGAAGAAGCCAGACAACAATTGGTGTAGCAATAATTTGGGAGAAAATTCAAGGAGCACAAGAAGAGGCTCATTAAACCAAGGTGACATAGTTTCTCACATATGAGATCCAGAAAAACCTATTATTAGAGCATAAAAAGAAGGACTTCATACTCCCAGATGGCATTAATTTAAAGCCAAATGCATACAGATATTGACACTTTTATGATTGGTGAAAAGTAAAGAAAAAATATGGACTTTGTTTCTCTCAGTTGAAATATCGATACAAAACATTAATGCTTCAATATCTTCTCTATTTCAAAGAAGCCACTACTGGAGTTTAAGGACACTAAGATGGATAATCGAGATTCGATGGGAAAATATTTTATAGAAAACAAAAGCCAGAAACAAACATAGCGTATCTTTGGTCTGTTGTAACAGAAGTACCACATTTCACCCCTAAATTGATGTGTTAGTTTGAAAGACCATACATAATATCAGTAACTGAGCAACTCCAAGGCTTGCTGTAAGCACTCCGTATCACTTTGTTATTAAGTTACCAAGGGGAATAGACCCGCGGGAAAAATAAGAGGCATCTGTTAGCACGAACTTCTATTTGAGAATTATGCAAATGAAAAAAATATTTAGGATCAATGTCTTTCAATATTCTGAATCAAATGCTGTCTATTAAAATAAAGACGAAAAGAAAAAGTTGCTTTCTTTCTCTCTCACATTGTCTCTTTCTTCTTTTTCTGTCCTACTCCAGAGGCTATTGAAGAAAACTCAGAGAAGAGAGTGACATAGCACTCTTTCTCAAATACCTATGTATTAATAATACAATTTCTTCTTAGATTATAAAATAAATGCTAGGCAATGCTTATAGTATTTTGGGAAAACAATCTATGAACTTGAAATACATAAAATAAAACCAGATAATTTTAAACCAGCATAGAATAATAAACAAACAGAACTAATGAATGTAGAATGAATATTGCTTCAATCAGATTCACTTAGAAAACATAAAAGGAATGGGATCGATATTTTGTTAAGTTAATATGGCGATTAAACTGATGAACTTTAATCATGTACTTTTTTTGTTCTATTTCAGTCTTTATTAATTTACTAGAACTATGCAGGACAAAATGTGTTATTTAGGTCTTTCTTACTGCTGAAATGACAGAGGGAAAATTAGAAAACAGAACTCTATGGCCAAGAACATAAATGTTTCTCCCAAATGGGCTTGCCAGATTAAATAAAGAAAGCTCAGTGAAATCTTAATTATCAGTTAAAAAGCAATTTTTTTTTAGTATAAGTATATACCAAACATTGTATTGGTTATAGCCACTAAAAAAGCACATATTGTTTATCTAAAATTCAAATATTAATTGAGTACACCTCATTTTAATTTGCTCAATTTAATTTACACACCTTATTTTAATTTGCTAAATCTGGCATTTCTATTTCCGAGGAGTTTCTGGGAACTCACTTCTAGTTGTAAATGCATGCTTTTCTATGTACATCAAGCTGAAATAAACACAACTGGTTCAGGATTTATGAATATGCACTCATAAATGAATCTTCCACTGTTCCTAAATACCAAAGGAAAAATAAGAGATGAAGGAATCAGAGATTTTGTCCTTAACATGAAAAAGAGGAGTAATATTGTGCCCATGGGATAAGCATTGGAATTGATGGAAACATAAACTAATACAGTGAATATTATCAGTGGATAGCAAAATAAATCAAATAGTACAGCTTTGTACATAGATTCTGTGACATTTTCCTGCAATTAATCCATAGGGAAAATATTTTCTACTTTCCAGTCATTTTTATTACAAAAGAACCAAAAGTTCCTTATTTATAATGAAATCACATTTGTCCCATGCCCTAATACATAAAAATAAAAATGCACATGCCATCAATGTGGCTATTAAGTAAAGGATTTCCCCCCTACTGGAATTCATCTTGTTTCTTTTTTGGTGTTGGTTTTTTTTATTATGAATGAACAAATAGGTCTTTGTGAACTGAATTGGCGCAGCTAGAGATTACTGTTAAGCCTTTTTTGTGTGTTTGCAGTACATCCGTTGTAAAGAATGGAAGCTACACTTTGTTTGCATGTTTTTTTTCATTTTGTTTTATTTCTCCCCCTTTTCCAGGTTCCTTCACCACTAACGAGAACAATAATGCCAGAGGAGAGATAGCTTTTCCAACTAAAATGAGAAGAAAATGAAAACACTTTAAATGAAGTGTCTCAAATAAACATTTAATTTAGGATAAGACAGCAACCGCATATATACCACCATATCAAATATTGAAAGAGCATTTATTGAAGAGTTGAAAGACTCATTTGTGGGAAAATAAATGTAGCTCTAAAAGTGAGCTGATGCTAGTAAATATGTAAAACCACATTTAAGCGGCATGCAATTAACGTAAATTTATACTAGAAAAAAATGAAAAACATGATGAGATTTTGGTGAATTACATATTTGAACAAGAGACTGTTTTGTTTTTCATCAAACATAAGCTGAGCCATGTATTGGATGTTCTTGAATGAACTGTATATTTCAAACAAGAAGATTATATATTCATATACTAGGAAAAATGGACACATTATTTTCTCAATTTTTATGTCTTTAATCCTCCTTCCTTATTTCTTTTACATGTTTAAATACCTGTCTCCACAGCCCTTATATATTTATCCTTCTTTATTCTCTTCTCTGTTTTAGGAACAGTATTTTATTTTTTTCCCCTACATTCTCAGTTTTCTGACATTAACGCTTGCTTCTGTCCCCTGTTCACTATTTTATATCCATCTCACTGCACGTTTTCCCCATATTTCTCAGTAGCCACTTGATATATTCTTTTTCATAATATCTGAGCATTATAAATATTTGTGTAACTACTAAAGCTGTGACCTAATAGGGAAACAGAAAATTTTATATTTTTAATGAAGAAATGATATTGTCATTAGAAAGCCATGTAAATCACAAAGAATTTATTAAACTTTTATAGTAATAATGGTTGATTTTATTAGAAGCATTATTAGAGATGTTGATGTCACATTACAGATGACTAGAATAACCTAAAAGTTATAATATGTAACTAACTATAACTATATGTAATAAATAACTTTAACTATATTTAAAGTGACTTCAGTCACACAGGTCTAGGCTGATCAAATTAAAATATGTTGTATATAGTGTCCAATAAACTAAATGGCAAATGCACAGTTAAATGACAAAGATGTCAAAATATTAATATTAAATATTAATACTGCCATTTTTTAATCAGATAAGTAGGCGATGATTATCAATGGAAATGTTTATAGAATAGAAATGGAAAGTATCATGCCTAATTCTAGTACCTAAGATATTTGCAAAATAGAAATTTTGAATGACTTGTATCCACTGTCTTTTTTTTGGCCAAAATAAGTTGTAGTATTTTCTGCTGGTTCAGCATTCAGAAGATCAATAAAAGTTAAAGGAAATGCAATCAAAAATGAAAACCTGGCTTTATTTTTTGATAAGATGTTTCAGAGAGACAGAGACACTGAGTAATATTTGCCTATTCTACACATAATGTCCTCAGTCAGAATATAATTTATTTTATTCTTATATTGTCCTACATAAACTTAGTTTGCATCCATATAATTAAAGTTCCTAAATCTTTTAAATATTCTTAGATTCATAACCTATTTTCTTATATTATAGTTTGTAATGGAGTGCATGCTACCCTTTAAAATAATTTTTATTCTGGGAGATAAAACATCAATTAAACTGTAATTATGAGTCCTAGATCAAAAGCATCTTCTGCCACTTAATTCATTGATTTATACTTCATTCTACCAAAATTTTAATCATACATATATCAAATAATTAAAATATAAACATGTCCAATGGAGTGAAGGACATATTAATCATTATTGGATTATCATAGACAACGCTTTATTTTTCATTTAATTTCAAAACATTTTCTACCATGAATATTTACTTTTACCCACCTACATTTTGTTTTTGACTTGTACTAAATTTTATCTCATTTAAATTTATTAAAAATTACTTGGTTTATTTAATGACTCTTTTAAAAGACAGAGTATCTTTTATCTCATTTTATTGTTTTTTATTTCAGCATATTAAAGGGGTAAAAATGTTTAGTTACATATATTGCCTTTGCACCACCCGAGTCAGAGCTTCAAGTGTGTCCATCCTCTAGATGGTGTGCACTGCACCCATTAGGTGTGTATATGTACCCATCCCCTTTTCCCCCCGTCCCATCTGCCTGACACCCGATGAATGTTACTACTATGTGTGCACATAAGTGTTGATCAGTTAATACCAATTTGATGGTGAGTACATGTGGTGCTTGTTTTTCCATTCTTGTGAAACTTCAGTTAGCAGAATGGGCTCCAGCTCTATCCAGGATAATACAAGAGGTGCTAGGTCACCATTGTTTTTTGTGGCTGAATAGAACTCCGTGGTAAACATATACCACATTTTATTAATCCACTCATGTATTGGATGGGCACTTGGATTGTTTCTACATCTTTGCAATTCTGAATAGTGCTGCTATAAACATTTTAGTGCAGCTGTCTTTTTTATAGAATGTCTTTTTTTCCTTTGAGTATATGCCTGGTAATGGGATTGCTGGATCAAATGGTAGTTCTACTTTTAGCTCTTTGAGTTATCTCCACATTACTTTTTACAGAGGTTGTAATAGTTGTCAGTCCCACCAGTAGTGTATGAGTGTTCCTATCTCTCTGCAACCACACTAGCATTTATTGTTTTGGGACCTTTTGATAAAGGCCATTCTAACTGGAGTTAAGTGATATCTCATTGTGGTTTTGATTTGCATTTCCCTGGTGATTAGTGATGTTGAGCATTTTTTCATGTTTGTTGGCCATTAGTCTATCTTCTTTTGAAAAATTTATGTTCATGTCCTTTGCCCACTTTTTAATGGGGTTGTTTGATTTTTTTCTAGCTGATTTTCCTGAGTTCTAAGTAAATTCTAGTTATTTGCCCTTTATCTGTTGTGTAGCATGCAGATATTTTCTCCCATTCTGTGGGTTGTCTGTTTGTATTCGTGATAGTTTCCTTGGCTGTGAAGAAGATTTTTAATTTGATCAGGTCTCATTTATTTATTTTTGTTGTTGCTGTGATTGCCTTTGGGGCAAATTCTTTGCCTAGGTCAATGTCTATACGAGTTTTTTCAACATTTTCTTCTAGAAATCTTATAATTGCATGCCTTAGGTTTAAGTCTGTTATCCACTGTGAGTTGATTTTTGTTAGAGGTGAAAGGGGTGGATCCTGATTCAGTCTTCTACATGTGGCTATCCAGTTTTTCCAGCACCATTTATTGCATAAGGATTCTTTTCCCCAGTGTATGTTATCCCAATTTAAGTGTTTGGTAATCTATTTTGAGCTTCCTTTATATATTTATTTGTATTTCATTTGGACTTGTTTTAAGGGCATATGTAAAGACATAAATCATTTCAATATAAAAGCTTATATTTTCTTCGAAAGGTAAATAAGACATTGGAGATCTACAAAAGTGATGTTACCTTGAATAATATTTAGCTATATGGAAGAGGAAATTCTACAGACTATTTTAGGAGAATCATGCCATTTATTTCT
The DNA here is from genome assembly GCA_963575035.1 of Avahi laniger. NCBI lineage: Eukaryota > Metazoa > Chordata > Mammalia > Primates > Indriidae > Avahi > Avahi laniger. Next base: position 7,104 of record CAUYSK010123743.1, read on the forward strand.
GCATTGAGTAGAAGTAAACCTTTGTGATAGATGTTTATAGCCAAGTGATATGTTGATTTCAGTGTTTGGATAGAAAAAGGATAAAGGATATACTTAGTAGACTGATCCACCATCTATCTAGACCTTTATGGCTAAGAGCACCAGTAAGCATATTGTGGAATGAGATGGTGATCAAGTCACAGATCTCCTTTTGGAAATGCTTGCTTCAGAATAGAAAAGCTAGCTCCTCAAAGAGTAGAGTTCACACACTCCATGTCCTTACTCTTCTACGACAAGCTTTGCTCTGTCTGCACTTCTTGATATAGATACTTGTAAAAGGTAAACTACCTACCATTACCTATGATATAAGAATAAAACAATTCTTCATAAGGTGATAGGGTAGATACACGTCCGACGTTGGGTCTTCTTTTCCAAACCAATGTCTCCAATGTCTGCATATCTGGCCAACTGTGAGACACAGGCATGATGTGCACCCTCTCCCTTCTCTACTATCGTAGTCTCTAGATTCTTTTTGTTGCTTCCCGCGATGTTGGCACTCTCAATAGCACTTGCTCTCCTGTGACACTGATGGGAGTCCTGATCTATATCAAGATTTTCTGCTTAGAGGCTGGTAAAAAAAAAAACAGCAGGGGCAAAATCTTTGGACATGCAAGTAGTTGAAGCAGGAGCTTTTAAGAGTAACAAACTAAGACATGCTATTCTTTGTGCTGTTCCTTAAAATAGATTCCTTAGCCCATTTTCCCCAGTGGACTGAGGTTTCAGAAATAAACAGCAGGACACAAGTCATATTCTGCATGATAGGACAAAGCTTTTGTCTCTCTCACAGAAAAGAGCTTCCAAACCCCTGACAGCATGGCACAGCTCTCCGGACAAGAGAATATCCTTTTCTTAAGCATTTACTCACAAGAGTGTTGCTTTGATATTATGATTAATTTTTACTTTTTAAAATAAAAAAGGCACAAAATCACCCTTATATATTTACATCTAGAAAGAAGATGTTAGAGTGATTGTTATCTTACTTTATGGTACCAGAATTGTACTCAGTTGTCACAGATAAACAACCATAAATAGGAAACAAAACCTAGAAGCCCACATGTTGACAAGTGCAGGCCAGCAGCATTAGATTGTGCCACTTCAAGATTGCATTTCTTAGAAAGAAACCAAATGTCATAATTAGGAATTTATCTCCCAGGAACCTTTGAAAGGCAAGTTCTGTATTTCTCAGTGACCTCAAAACTCTTAAGCTGTTCACATAGAAACTGGGGGACATATGCACACTTTCCTTTGGATGCAAAGGCAAATCTCATATATGGAACCAGAAGCCAACCTCTGAATCTGAGAGTAAAAATGGATTAGAATAACTAGAATATAAAAAAAATTAGGTTATAGTTAACAGAAAGCTTGTAGCTGCTGTAGTACCATCCTCACCAGACTGTAGTCAAAAGTGTCACTGTATCCAGGGTTAAGTTTCACCAGCTGTGTCTTTAGAGATTTGTGAACCCCAAAACAAATAGGCATTGATAGATCTTATTTTAAGGCACTTTGGTCCAAAAGAATGTGTTATACCATTGTCTACATGTCACTGTATTTGAAAACTTTAAGTTGTTGTGGCACCTTTAAAAATCGTACTGTATTGTAGTCTACCTACTTGAATAAATAGTCATTTTTGCTTAGTTTAAATTTACCTTTTCATTGGAGCCCCAGTGATTTCTAAGGTACAAGATGTGGTGAGCTAGTCTGCGGTGAATTTATCCACAATTTGCTTTCACTGGAACATTTTTACTTTCCAGAGTATTAGTTTTAGAACTGGGTCTTAGATCTGCTAAAAGTTATGTTGCTTTTTACAATAAACATCAGTGACAGTAATACAATAAATACATAAATTAATCATGTACTTTGGTGCTAAGTCACCTGCATACAAACCATCATTAAATCATTTCTGAACGCATGTTTCAAAATATATTCAGAATACTAATACTTACCGCCACCTCCAGTGCTACCACCCTGCTCAGAACACGGTTTCCTACTGCTTGTGTTATTGTCACAGCCACCTAGCTGGTCTCTGGTTCCACTTTTGTTATCTACTCTCTTCAGTTCTCAATATGCAGGAAGATTATTTTAAAATTTTAACTAGATTACAATACTCTTCTGTTCCAATGCTCCAGTGATTCCCATTTCACTTCCAGTTTAAGACAAAGAGTTCACAGCTAAATGACTATGCAATGTTATGCAATCTGGTTTCTGACCTCATTTCTATTTCTCTCTTCCTTACTTTCCTTCACTAGCCATACTATCTTCTTGTTTTAAATTTCTCCTTAAGCATTTTGTCCTCATAGTTTCCTTGCGTAGAATTTTCTTTCTTGAGTTATTTGTATGGTTAATTGTTTAACCCTCTTCAAACTTTGCCCAAATGTTACTTTTTTTATGAGACATAACAATCTTCCACTCTAAATTTTCATTTTGTCTTATTCCTATTAACTTCCTCTACTTTTTCTAATAGTAAATTTCAACTTCTAACATATCATGTCATTTACTTTGGTTTTTATTTATTGTTTATTGTATGTCTTCACCTACTACATTATAGTAACAGTGTCTCATACATAGGAGGTATTCAAGTAACTATTTACTAAATGACTAAATACGTATTTACTAAATGACTGAATACAAGACATCAGATATTACATTATCCACAGGCATTAGAATAGACATGAAAAAACTTTCTGATTTACTAATTTAAAAATTGAGAAATTTCTGCATTGTATGTGTCTTCATGTGGTGAGATATACACATTGTTACGGACTGAACTGTGTGTCCCCAAAAATTGTATGTTGAAGCCAACCCTAATGTGTCTGTATTTAGAGTTAAGGCTTTTAGGAGACAATTCATGTTAAGTGAATTCATGGGGCTTTAATCTGACAGATTTGTGGCCATATAAAAAGGGGAAGAGAGAAAGGTCTCGATCTCTCTCTCTCTGTCTATCATGTGGGGACACATGGAAGAGGCCATTGCAAGCCAGAGAGAGAGCCCTAAGCGGAGACTTAATCCTGAAGGAATCTTGATCTTAGAATTTTCAGACACTGAAACTGTGAGGAAATAAATTTTCAGTTTAAATAGCGCAGTCTGTGTTATTTTTAATGGCACGTCAAGCTCTCTAATATTTTCTTATATGTATGTTGTGTGTGTTCATGTGGTTTTGCAAATTTTGAGACATTGTGATGACCTCATTTTAATTTGGTAGCATTTTTGGTCCAGTATTCAAATGCTTCCTAGGAACATCACTTCAGAACCTCTACTTGAATTAGTATGGTATACCAATTTTAACCTGTCATAAATCAATATTCCATGAGGATGTGAATTAGACTTTTTGAGCCTAAAAAATTCCATTATGCTACCCATTAAAAACTCATGCAATCCCAAAGGAAATTTTTACAAATAAAAAAAAAAAATCCACATACACATTAGGGAGAAAAGTAGGTTTGATTAACTCAATCCTCTTCACCTTAGATTAAGCAAAGCAAGTTGACCCTTGAACAACATGAGTTTGAACTGTGCAGGTCCACTAATATGTGGATTTTCTTCTGCCTCTGCCACCTCTGAGATAGCAAGACCAACTTCCTCTTCATCCTGCTCAACGTGAAGACGGCCAGGATGAAGGCCTTTATGATGATCCACTTCCACTTAGTGGATAGTAAATATATTTCTTTTCCTTTTGATTTTCTTAATAACATTTTTCCTCTAACACACCTTATTATAAGAATACGATACATAGTATATATAACATGCAAAATATGAGTTAATGAACTGTTTATGTTATCAGTAAGGCTTCTGGCCAATAGTAAGTTACTAGTAGTTAAATTCTCGGGGAGTCAAAAGTTATATGCAGATGAGTAACAAATGTTTAGTTGCCTATATTGTCTCTGCCCTGTCCAAGTCAGAGCTACAAGCGTGTCCATTCCTCAGATGGTGCACACCATACCCATTAGGTTGAGTATATCCATCTCCTCCTCCCTCCTCCCATCTGCCCAACACCCAGTGAATGTTACTACAATATGTGCACATAAGTGTTAATCAGTTAACACCAATTTGATGGTGAGTACATGTGGTGCTTGTTTTCCATTCTTGTGATATTTCACTTAGTACAATGGATTCCAGGTCTATCCAGAATAATACAAGAGGTACTAGATCATCATTGTTTTTTGTGGCTGAGTAGATCAACATGGTATACATATATCACATTTTATTAATCCACTCATGTATTGATGGGCACTAGGTTGTTTCCACATCTTTGCAATTGTAAACTATACTGCTATAAACATTCTAGTACAGGTGTCCTTTTTATAGAATGTCTTTTGTTCCTTTGGGTAGATGTCCAATAATGAGATTGCTGGATCAAGTGGTAGTTCTACTTTTAGCTCTTTCAGGTATCTCCACATTACTTTCCACAGAGGTTGTACTAGTTTGAAGTCCCACCAGCAGCGTATGAGTATTCCTATCTCTCTGCATCCATATCAACATTTATTGTTTTGGGACTTTTTGATTAAAACCATTTTCACTGGAGTTAAGTGATATTTCATTGTGGTTTTGATTTGCATTTCCCTGATGATTAGAGATGTTGAACATTTTTTCATATTTTTGTTGGCTAATAGTCTGTTTTCTTTTGAAAAATTTCTATCCATGTCTTTTGCCCAATATTTGATAGGGTTGTTTGATTTTTTTTCTTGCTGATTTTCCTGAATCTGTATAGATTCTAGTTATTGGTCCATTATGGGATGTGTAGCATGTGAATATTTTCTCTCATTCTATAGGTTGTCTATTTGCTCTCATGACAGTTTCCTAGAGTGTGCAGAAGCTTTTTAATTTGATCAGATCCCATTTATTCATTTTTGTTGTTACTGTGATTGCATTTGGGGTCCTCTTCAGAAATTCTTTGCCTAGGCCAATGTCTATAAAAGTTTTTCCAACATTTTCTTCTAGAATTTTTATAATTTCATGCCTTAAATTTAAGTCTGTTATTCATGATGGGTTGATTTTTGTGTGAGGTAAGAGCTGTGGATCCTGTTTTGAGCTAGGCTTTTATTAGGCTACACTTCATTATTTTCTTAAATTAATCCAATATTTATTTTTATGTTACTATCTGTGGTATTACTTATGACTCAAAAGTATATCACTTCAAATGTTTGATCAGTTGTTACACAAACCAAAATAAATAGTATTATACTTCTTGAAGTTTTTACATATTATCCTACTTTTACAAGAAATGGGTCTATTAGTTAATATTATACCTATATCATAATTGAGAAAATGGCATAAAACTAGTTGTGACTTGCCCAATGGTAAAATAAGAAAATATTATAAGATCGATTTAGAAAACAAATAAAATGTGCCATTTATAGGGATTTATAGTAAGAATAGATCAAGAGACCTGAAAGATACCAGGGCTAGGCATTATGGAGCTACCAAAATGATGGATGGATAGAGAGATAGAGAAATATAGAGCTAAATATAAGTATATAGATATATATTTCCATATAGATAGGTATTTAGATATAAAATTTACATTTATCACTGATATTTTGATGAAAATTTGCTTAAGATTTTTTCTCCTTTGGATTAGCTTTCTCTGCCTTTTCACTACCATTTGTGAAAATATCCTCACCTTCTATAATGCATATATTTTAGAGGTCTTACCATGTGCTAAGCCCAAGTTACTCACTAACAATCCAATTTCAAATTCTCAGTTTGATTATCTCAGGATTAGATCAGATGTATTTACCAAGTACATTCAGCTATTCCGTAATCAGGTAATAAATGTCATGAAGTATGAATAGTGTTGCTGAGAAATCCCTTCTCTATGTCAAGAGGGTAGTTCCCAGAAAAAAAATAGGACCAGGTCATAAAATAAGTTTCATGATATTATATCTCTTGATTGTTCAGTATAAACATTCTAATTTCCCAAATATGCAATTCCAATAATAATATATTTTATCAAAACATAACTATTCAACTAAAATGTTAAGAACACTTCCTCAACTTTTGTGCAGGATCTCAAAATCTAATTCAGCAATCACCATGGAGTCATAATATGAAGCCATTCCTCTAAGTGTATGATGCTAAAGTGACTTCCAGATTTCCACTGGTGTATTCTCATTTCTATACAAGGTTAACATTTTTATTCTGACTAATATGAACCACTCCCAATAATACCAAAATAATCATTAAAAATACATTAATGTATCTTCCATTTAGAATCAAGAGTATATAGAGAAAAAAATACACTATACAATAACCAATGGTCCAAAACATAATATTTCTTGTTTTAGATGGATAACGATGCACATGATGACACCAAGTATCAAGACCAATTGTTTGACTCCCTTGGACTGCCAATCTGGCTGTCATAAATACTTGTCAGTTGATGACCTCTTTAGCCCAAGGGTTTGGGCCAAATTTTCTTTGGAGGGAGAGAAAAATTTGCTAAAGAACAGTAAAATTTCAGTCACGTATAGAGACAAACATAGTGTTCATCCACCTAATTTCCAAGTTGTTAGACTGAAGAATGTGTCTGGCTTAGCTTGGGACACATGCCCATCCCTTCTTTCATCAGACATTGTCAGAAAGGCGAATCTAGCATCTGCAATATCTGTACAAAGAATCTACCCTGTGAGTACGTTGGGTATTTTTCATTAGGAATGGATAAGCAGAAATTTCTGTATATAAATCTAATCAAAACTCCAATAATCTTTTTACCACAACAGTGTAATTATTGATTAAATGTGCAAGTGAAAGATGTAACTGTCCATTTTCAATGAAGAATTTGCAAGAAAACTGCAATTCTTTATTTGATATTACTATTTTTCACTTTTTCTTACAAACAGAAATGTAATATCTGGGAAGATATTGAACACTCTTAAATGTCACTCATAGTCTAAAAGGGAATTTCAATAATCTTTGTGGAGCCAAAGGATAAATTAAGGAAGCAAAGTGGTGGGGATGCTGACATTAGGACTGAATTAGAAAGAAATCATGGCTATTTGGGGACAGCATGGAAGAAAAAGTGTGGTAGAAGATCCTGAAAAAATGATCAAAAATATTAATGTGATGGATTCTGAGTCCTTAGGACTTTTAAAGTTCAATCCTCATTGTAAGCATAACTATTCATCTTCTTTCTGATTTCTTTATCCATCATCTCCTCCTCAATATTTTTTCTCCTGTCAAAGCAAAACTACTTTTGTTTGTTGATGATATAGAGATTTAAACTACCTGAAACCAAAGTGTCCATTATGGAAGTTTTATGTCTGAAAGCTATATTTTAGCCAATAAAAGAACAATAAAATGATGGCTTCCTCTTCCTTTTTTCCTTCTTTGAAGGCAATGCACACTACAGACAGAACAATAACCCAAAACAATCTCCATCAGTCTGTGCGTTTACTTTGTTCCATATTTCACTATCCTTTAGCAGTCTTTCCATTTACATATCAGGAAAATAATATTAATTATATGCAGTCCCTTACTTAATAAATTATGGCACAATGATAAATGGAATTTTAAAAGACTAGTAAAAATAATGAAAGCGTTTTATAGATACTAACATCAAAAGAGAAATCCAATGAGAAAAAATAGAGTATATTGTAATTTTTTACACATATTTTATAATACTTTCTGCATACTCTTTCCATATTTCTATACATATATTTTATAAAAATATAGAATTATACATTATATTTAAAAAGTATTTACCTCTGGGTGATGAAAAGATACTTTTATAAACTTGTTATATGTGATTTTGTCTCTCTCCTTTTCTCTCTCTGAGTATATATATGTAAATGAATGTTTGTATTGTTATAGCTGTTTGACTCTTAGTAGGTTTACTATTGGTAAAATATTTGTTTTAAATCCAGTTGTTCATAGTTTTTGAAAAAGCTGTGCAATCTTACATACAAATTACATTGAGAAAGCATAGAGTGGTACTGCAATGTATGGGCAATAGAAAATATCAACAAAGAAAAACAGAGAATTTTTACTGATTTAAACTATCTGCTATACTTACATACTCAAGGCTATAGTATTAGAGAATCACATATAGTACTGATTGAAATTCTAAAAATGAAATTACAGAATTAATACAGCGATGTGTACTTAATTGTAATATGAAATGTTTCAAAAGAATTGCACACAAAATACAACTTTAGGAGTAAACATTGATTATAAAAATAACTTCCATATAAATTTTGCTCCAGTAATATTTTAATTCATCCTTCCAGAATAATAAATACTTTAGGGTTGATATGTAGCTCTTGCTTATTTTTCCTAGTGGGAACATTAGAACTTCACCTATTACCCTGATCCTTGGGAATATAGACTATGTCATTTGGTATAACCCTGGTGATTTATCTAGTCTGGCATTCTCTGTTCTAAAAATATATTTTGAAGATCATTCTTCCCTCTGTGCTTATAAAGGCAACATGGTTTAGAATTTACAAAAAGGGTACAGATTTACCTTAAACAAGAGTATGCCAATTGTATGTGACATGTACCCTCTCAAGTCAGATGGCATTGGGATAGAATTTGGGTCCTTCTTTTCCTCTATGTATTATTCAAAAATTAATTAAATGTTCAAATGGTGAAACCAATGACAAACCTAAGTAATTCTATTATTTATTTAGCCAGCTCTTTCAATAAAAGAAAGAATAGGTTCTAATCAATATTATCAGTGCATTACATGTACATTTTGGTTACCGGTTTTAATAGCATTAGTGATCAGAACTAGAATAACTAATGCTTAACAGGAAATTTCTCACGAGTTGTTACAGAATTTTAGTATTATTTCTTTAAGGAGCTTAAAATCTTCTGGTCAGTTCCCTACCTTCCTGTCCCTTTTCTGAAGAAAAACAGCTTTTTCCATCTGGATGTTTTTAAGTATTCCAGTAATGATGTGGCTTTTACTGTAGAGACAATTTTGATCTTGTAGAAATATCACTGAAAATTGAAAGACATACATAAAACAAGGAAGGTGGCATCCTCAAAACCGAAATCGTCTCAGGGTATGCTACAGGTTAAGTATCCTTTATCCAAAATGCTTGGGACCCAAAGTGTTTCAGATTTTGATGTTTGTTTTAAGAGAATAACATTAATTTTAGAAAATTAGAAATATCCATTTAGGAAAGATAAATGAGAGATACATGAAGCAGAATATGATCTAGCTTACTACATTCGGGAAGGTTCTCGGACAAATTAGAGAACCTTCTACCTATAGTTCTCTGCATATAAATGATTCAGCATTTTAGATTGGATAGCTGGTAGAGGTCTTATTCCTTTGAGAAACAGGCATATTATGGAAAGAAGAAATCAATTCAAAATTCCTTTAAGTAGAAGTTATGACCTTGAATATTATGCTTCTTTTATTTGTTTGAATATATTTCGATCATTCACATGGTCAAGCAATGACATTGCATACTTCTAGGTCTGTGTCAAACCTAGTCCTTTTCATGTGAAAGAAGTATATTTTTGCTTTCCCCACTTCTTCACCCCATATTCAGTATCTGTATCATCATTTTATTCTCCAAAACTCCGATCTCCTTGACTCTCCTGGCTTCTGCCTAAACTTCATTTTTTACCCACAGTATCAGCCTCTTAAGATGAGGTACCAGAATACATCTCAACTGAAATGATAGAATTCTCTTTACCAAGGTACTCATTCCTATTAGAAAAGGTAGAGGAATGTATTTAGTGACAAGAAAACTCCTTTGACTTTATTAATTCCCAAACAATTTTACATCAATCTGTCCTACTTGCTTTGAGAATCTGCATGTCTTTGAAATTCTAAAATCTCTTAGGTCTTTGACAGAATATTCCTGTAAAATCCCTGGTTACATTAGATTTCTGTGTCTTATATAACCTCTGATTAGATGCTTTGAAGATTATGAACAAGATAGGGAATATGAGAGGATAAATATTAAATAAAAAATTTAATTTTAAAGTATTAAGGTTGAGCTGTTTATGAGATATCTGTGTAGAGGGTGACCTATAAATGCTTACAGAAATGCAGTTAAGGCTCAGAAGAGAGAGAGAATAGCAAGTAAAATATAAATCAGAATTACCAGCCTAAAGATTTTATCTCAAGCAAGATTTACATGATTACCTATAGCTCACATCATTTATGCTTTTTCCAAGAGAGCGGTAAATAGTACTCCTCTTCTCTATTCAAATTATATATAAATTGAGAAATAAAATAGCAGATTCTTTAGGTAAAACACCAAGAGATCATTTCATTTCTATGACAGGTAAAGCCAGATCAAAAGACACAGTTTAATAAATGCTGAATGGGCCTGAAATCTCCCTAATCATACCAACACTCTTTACAGGATACCCCATTAAAGGGAAATACAGAGTCTGTAAAAAAATATACTCTATATTTTCTTTTGATTTAGTTGAAGAAAAGAACAAATAATTGACTGAATTTCCTATGCCCAGGTGTGTTTCTGAATTAGCTGATTTCAGAAATGTGAACCAATTGCTATCATCCCCTCTCCCAATATGGTAATTAACTTCCTTATATGAGTTAGGAAAATGGATGGGGCAATAAACAAGGATGAAATCAGCATCTTATGGTAAACAGTGTAGATTTTAGAGCCAGAGATGTCCATATGAGTCAGGGTGAATTAATTAAATCCATTCCAAAATCATACATTATTCAAGACTGAAAATTCACTAAGAGTTATTTTTCTTTCTTCAAATTATCCTGAGTCAAGTTGTCCAATATGGCTTGTCATAGATTCTGCAAATGAGACCAAATGATATCATCATCAATTAAAAAGCAAAAGGACTGCCATTCACAGCCATCCTGTATATTAAAACATTTCCAGGAGCAAAAATAAATAAATGTCCAAAACCAAAACAAGTTAAAGTTCAAGAATATTAAATGAGAAATGAAGTCTGACATAAATCTACTCCGCATTTGTCTATGAAATATCCAAAGAATAGGGGATGAGTAAATTCACACCTAACAGGTACAATACACACTATATGGGTCATGGACACACTTATATTTTTGACTCAAAATGTACAAAAGCAATTCTTATAATCAAAACGTTTTACTGAAATAATATTCTAAACTTTAAAAAAATGAAATAAGAAAATCTAAAGAATTGCTCATACAGATTAATTTCAGTTAAGGAGTTTTCAAAGATTAGGTAATTAGGGGTCATTCAGTTGCGTTAGTCGTTAGTATTTCTTACTGGAAAGCTGTACTTCCTTTAAGAGATCACGAAGTGAATTAACGTGGTGTCTAATTTCTTATGATACTCACTTTAGAAAGTCCAAAGAGTTGATGGAACATACATCATTTCTTTTGCAGCATTCGCTCCTCTAAATAATTTAAATTATCCTCTAAATCATTTACCAGGTAAAGTGATAATCTCAGAACATACTGTTACAAAGAAATATTTTTTTTTTTCATTTCTCTTTGAAAACTGGCTGAATCATTTTTTTTTCTGTAACTAGCCAAAAGCAATCAATACAGCCTACACACAACACTAAGATTCAGTTTTGTAACTACTTATGCAGATCTTCTGCCTAAGCAGACATGTGGTGTGCATCCCTGGTTATTAGAGGTGATAATTTTACCAAATATTTTACCTCCCACTACCAACTCCTCTTATTTTAGTTATGGTAGAAACTTGTTTTTAGTTTCACTTAATATTAATTTATTCACAGATTAAGAATAGTATTAACAATCTGTGATGTATTTAGATGAAGAAGGACCATGAAGATCAGATGAAATGACATTTGGGGAATCGGTGTTTCTGGGTTTTTTATTAATATTTTCTATTTATTGACACTATGTTATTAAAATTTAGAAATTTGTTGTCATTATATCTTCCTGTTGAGTTGAAAGTTTAATTAGAAAATTAGTGACTCATTGTATCTCTAGTAATGCTTTTATCTTAATAACTATTTTCATTATTAATTTACTTATACTAACATTCTTTGGATTAGTGCCAGTCTTTTCTAGGTATAGAATACTTTTACTTTTTATTATTTAACTATATGAAATAATAAAGAGCACATAACTTTTGTTTTCAAATTCAGTTGGCATATTCACCTTTTATCTCAAGAATTTAGTACATTTATATGGAATTACAAGTCTATGATTTGCACGTTTTCTATGTGTCAGGATTTTTCTATGCCTCTGTTTTCATTGTAGAATCGAATAACAAACCCCAAAAGTACCTTTTACATTGTAGTTAAAAAGAAAGAGAATTGAGAAAGCAAAGCAAAATAAACAAATAGTCAAAACAATTTGGTTAAACAAATAGCATCTGACTGTTTTTAACTAAGAATTTGCCTTACCTTAATGGGGACAAGATAATGTTCTGTAGAACATAAACAATTTTGGATAATACCTACGTTACATAAAGTCGTTTTGTGAATGTGATGGACCAAGGCACAAGCCTACGTCATAATAATATCCAAACACATAGTATAACTGAAAAGAACAACTGCAGATACACTAACAGCAAGTTTTTTGCTCCTTTTGGACTTAGAAAGTACTTTGTCGAATGCAGTCCTTTTTCCTGTACCTTTAAAACCTTAGGGTTTTTTGCTCAATGAATTACTGATTTTTGATGGGAGCCTCCCTCCACTACTTTGCAGCTCAATTTTGGTGATGAAACTATTCTGACATTATTATTTTTACCTTTCTTATCATTTGTTAGATGGATTTAAAAGTTTTATTACTTTCTATTTTATTCCATTTAATAATTTGGAATTTTTATATTTCTATTCTTCTAAAAATCCCTCCATAAATTTGAATATGCATACATTTAAAAGCTTAAATTTGATACATATCTTACTCTACAATTAGTATTCTATTACATATGTATTATTATTGTCTAGCATATTAGAGCTATTTTGATTTATTTTAATCTTCTTATTTAGTTATTCATTGTCACTTTTTATATATGTAATAATTACTTAGATGCACCTATTATTTTCATTGTCATTTTCTTTGAATATTTATTATATCTCAGAACTTCTTTCAAGAGTATTTTCCTTCTCTGTGAATCCTATCTTTAGTCTTTCTTTTAATGATTATTTCTTCGTGGTAAACTCACTTTTTCAATAATTTAAAATATCCTGCCTTCATCTTTGTTTTTATTTAGTTGGATAATAAACTACAGGTTGAAAATGATTTTTTTTCTCAACAGATTTTTATCAAGCATCTGCTGGCTTTTTCCGTTGTTTGTATGAATTACCTATTAGCCTAATTGCTATTTCTTTTTCAGTAAGCTGTTCTTTCTTTCTGAGTGCTTATGTGATCTATTAATTGCCTTAGGTGTTCAGGATACTCACACAGACGTGTGTGGGAGTTGATTTATTTTTTATTCTGCTTGTTTTTGTACTTTCTCATGATGAGGCTTGGTCCTGTTCACTATTTGAGGAAAATTCTCAGATAATAGCTTTTCAAATCCTGTCTCTCACCCATTCTCTTTATTTTTTACAGTCTGGAATGCCAGTTAAATATATGTTAAAATTTCTCACTTTACTCATCATAGTCCTTACTTTTAAAATATATTTTTGTTTTTTGTTTGTTTGTTTCTAATGCTCTATTTTCTAGTTAATACTCTTTTCAGAAATGTCTATTCTGCTCTTTATACAGTTTTTAAATGTGTCACATTCTTCATTTATAGGAATGCTTTTTAACTTTTTCTTAAATTTACACATCAACTTTGGTAATCTTTTACAATTTAAAATTTAAACTCCTCTGACAAAGTTAAGCTAACTTTGTGCTTGACATAATTTTAGGCTGGCTCTATTGGTTTTTTAAATTTTACTGTTATTGTTTTTAGAGATGGGGTCTCACTGTGTTGCCCAGGCTGGAGTACAGTGGCTATTCACAGGCTTGATCATAGCTCACTACAGCCTCAAACTCTTTGCTTCAAGCAATCCTCCTGCCTCAGCCTCCAAAAGTGCGGGGATTACATACATGAGCCACTATGCCCAGCCTTAGACTGGCTTTACTAGGACAGCTAAACCCTGAATTTTATGTGAACTTGCCACAATATAACTTGTTTGCGTCATCTCAGATTCAGACCTCAGTCCCCTGTGCATAACCACACTATTTTCTGTGGTTGCAATATTTGACAGAATTTGTTATACTTCAAGGAGCCCCCAGCAGTCTTCAGCATTTGCCTTACCCTTTCCACTAACACCACCCCAAAGTCTCAACTCATAAAAGTTCAGCACACCCACCCGTCCCCTGAATCATTTCTGGCTTAGGCTATAAATATCTCATTATTGCAAGAGTCCCCCTTCCTCCATTGAAATACTCTTTCAAATAATATTTCTCTTTAAGATCAGATTTGTTTTTAATTTAGCATATCTTTGTATCTTAATACACTATGTAAAACATTACATATATTATATTAATTAATACATTAATAATTATATAACATTAATATTATTTATATTCCATTTCTGATTGTCTTCCAATATTTTTATTTTACAGTGATTTTTTATTTTTTTAAGAGTTGAGTAATCGTTAATAATGGATTTTTTTTCCATCAGGACTTTAGTAATATTTAATAGTAAATATTATTTTCCTTGTAACATTCATTTTAAAAATCATTTGACAGTTGTCTTATGAAAGTGAATAGACGGTTTTTGGTGGCGTCTGCCTGTCTGTGTTCTTTAGCAAACTAAGACTTGAACTTTTTGAATTGTGATCTCTCAGGTCACACGGGAATGTAGTTTTGGCTTCCATACCTGACTTAAATGAAGGAATTGTGATTACAGATTTTCTAGGAAATCTTCAGTACATGTTCTCATAAGATATGCTCCACGGAGAGCAAAACAACATGCAAGTCTATTTTTCTACAGCTCTGCAGGACTGTGCAAAATTATATTTTCCATTGGGAATATGACCTTATTGACTCATAATTTTAGGTCACAGTGACCACATAACTCACTATACTGCTAGGGTTTGTTCCTTTTCCCTACAGTGGCTAAATGATTGCAAACTTCCAGGTCATTGAAGATTGGCAACCACCAAATTGTAAGGGATGTCTACTTGTCTGCACCCCACCTCTGATTCTTTATCTCACCCCAGTGGGAGAACAGATAAGCTATAAAATAATCCTTAAAATTATATTTTATTAACACTGATTAGGGAGGGATAATGTTTCTATTTTCACACAGATGCCCAAATCTAAAGTTGACTGAGATAAGGAAGTTACTTTCCTGTAACTGTTTGATGTTTTACCCTTTTTAAACCTATTACTACATCTTTGCAAAAATTTGATATTAGTTTTTTTATAGTTAATGGTTATAGCTAAATAGTTTTCAATGGGAGGAAGTTATCAAAAAAAACTTTCATAATAATAGAGATACACTTCCTAAACTTACAACTCTTGCTTTATGTTTTGGGGTTCTGAGATACATTCAGATTAAAAGTACTTTAATTGTATATTTTTGTAGGAAAATATTCAAAAAATCACAAGGTATAAAAAGCAATGAGTTGAAATTTAGTTATTTCTGATATAATATGATTGAATTCCTTTAAATTTAAATAGTATTATAATATATATATTATATATATACATTACATATATATATAAATATCTAGTTTAGCTTTGTTGGATTTTCTGTACTGAGTCACATTTCACAATATGTTATATTCCACAGAGGTTTTATAGATTGCAATGCCATCCATTACTGAAGTTTTGTTAATTCAGGAAGATAAATATTAGGATTATTCAGCTACATCCAGAATAATATATGTGTATACATTGCATCTGTGTATGTGTATGTATGTGTCCATATAAAATTATAATATATATTATGTATAATCTCTAAAATTATGCATATAAAATTATCCTTATTTCTTTTCTTCCTTCAGCTGCTATCTCATATTC
Source organism: Avahi laniger (assembly GCA_963575035.1). NCBI lineage: Eukaryota > Metazoa > Chordata > Mammalia > Primates > Indriidae > Avahi > Avahi laniger. The sequence continues at coordinate 23,015 of CAUYSK010123743.1, forward strand.
CTTCTACTCTGTTGAACCCTGCCCATTTCATTAAAATGCAACTTTATTAATTCAGTTGTTCGGGTTAACAATCCTGGCATTATCATTGGTAATTTTCTTGTTTTTATATTCTACATTCAGTCTATCAGCAAATTCCAAAAATTTCAACTTCAGAATGCCCAGATTTCACCCATTCCTCCTCAGCCCCATGGCCAACACTCAGGCTAAGCCACGTTTTTCTCCTGCCTGGATCATTGCAGTCGCCTCTTGACTAGTCCCCTTGATTTTGACATTGCTATAGTAATTGTGCTAAAACTTTTGTCCAAGCATTCTTCAACACTTCTGGCTGTCCCTTTCACTCAGAGTTTACCTGAAGTCACGTCTATGCTCATCAATGCTGAGCCTAACTGCTCCCCTGCTCTTAGTTCTCTGATCTCTTGTCAGAGATCTCTTGTCAATATTTTTATTCTCTCTCCTTTTCACTGCTTCAAACACACTAGTTTCTTCCTCTACCTTGAATGTGCTAAATGTATTATAACTTCGAAGACTTTTTTCCTTGTATTTTTCCTTGGAATGCTCTTATCCAAAACATCCTATTACTAGATTATTGATTTCATTTTTTTTTTTTTTTGCTCAGAAATCCACTCACTGAAGGCCTCTTCCAGATACTCAATCTAAAATGTCAACCCTCCTTCACCACGTACACATTAATTTCTTTGATCTATTTTATTAATCTCCTTAGTACTTACAGAGATCTAAAATTTGATATTTATACTTATTCTTTCTTGTGTATTTATCCCCATTAGTAGAATGTAAGCTACATTAAAGTGTTTTTTTCTTTCTGTCTATTTTATAATATATTGTCTCCTTAGTACTTGAAGCATAATTGGTTCTTAAAAATACTTGACTAATTGAATAAATGAGTCAGTAATTGGATTGATAGATTGCTTCTGTATACTATTATAGACAGAGAATAATTGCCCACTAAAATTTTGAAGAAAGTGCTTCACTATTTTCTTTCTTACAGTGTTTGTGTGAAAAAGTACAATGTGCCTCTTTTTTCCCTACTCTTTGGTTGACCTTAGGGTTTTTCTCCTAAAACTTGGAGGGTTTTAGAGTTTTATCCTAATGTAATGTTCTGTGTTGGTGCAGGTTTTTCGTTATTTATCTATTTGCTCGTCATTTCGTGGTGAGAACTTTCAATGAAGAAACAAATGTTTTTAATTATGATAAGTAAAATAAAATTCCTTGAAAATGTCTTTCCTATCACTTTCTCTACTTCCTGTTTCTGGGCTTCTTATTAATCACATGTTACAACTGTTGTACCGGTTCCCTAATTTTCTTGTCTCCTTTCTCTTATTTTCGATTTCTTCATTTGTTCTCTAGTCTCACATATAATCTCAACTATATCACAGCAGTTATCTTAACATTTTTCATTATTCTTGTCATATGTTTTATTTTCAAAGCTGTCTTTAAGTGTTCTCTGAATGTTTTACTGTACATAGTCTATGGAATCTCTCCTTTTTGAGGATATTAAGTATTTTTAAGCTTTTTTTCTTCCCCATACATTGTCTGCGTCCTCAGCATTCCTTAGTCTTTCATCTTAACAGCTTTGTTCTATTGTCCAGTAATTCCTCATTCTTTCTCCATAGTTGCAAGGGAAGAACTGCAAAATTGCCAAGAAACTGTGTATGAGCGTAGACAGATCTTGAGATGGGAACAATTCCATAGACTGGTCTAACTGAGCCCCTGACCAAAAATATCTGTGATCCATCATCCCTGATTAATTTCTTAAAGAGAATTCCTCCATTGCCCTTCCTATGGGTGAGGATGGTGGGGGGCGTCTGATTCTCCTAGAAGGAGCTGAGCACTCAAATGCTGGCCCTCTCAGCTTTCAGTGTGTAAGTCTCCACTCTTTTCCCTGTTTTCAGCCTGTTACTGCGATCAGCTGTGTTTAGTGCCTCCAACAGGATGCCTATTGTTTAAGAGTCTTCAGAGAGTAAACCTCCAGCCTAGATGTACCAAACAGGGAAGTTTTATTTCCACATATGTTCTCACTTTGAAGATTACTGTGGCAGAAATTCCTGGGAATTTCTGGGATATTGCCATGCAGATGGATTTAGTCTAAGATTTTTTTCCCTGCCAGCCAGCGTAAGTCTCAGCTTTCTGCTGTATGATAAACTAATTACCATTTGTGCATTTATTACCAGCTTCCAATATTTTGTTTGTATTACTTTCTTCTTTTGTCTTTTTGACTTTTTGAATTTTTCCATGACCCCTCCCCACCTCCCTCACTTTTAAATTTCATTCACCTTACATTATTGAAATTTCATCAGGTAACAGATTAAAATCATGTATTAATTTGCAATTTAAACTAATCATTTGTATCACATATAATCAGGAGAAACCATGCTTATTTCCCACCCCCACCACTAAAACAAAGCAACGTTCATGCAAAAGAGTGTTAAGTCATGACTTAGTCAGCTCAGACTGCTATAACAAAATACCATAACTGGGTGGCTTAAACAGCAGAAATTTATTCCCTACATCTCTGGAGTCTTAGAAGTCCCGATTCAAGATATAGGCTGACTCTGTTTCAGATGAGAGCTTTCTCCAACTTGCTGATGGCCATCTTCTTGCTGTGTCCTCGCATGCCAGAAAGACAGATAGAAAGAGAAAGAGCTCTAGTCTCTTCCTCTTCTGGTAAGAACCCTAACTCCATCATGGGGGCTCTACTCTAATGACCTCATCTAAATCTAATTACCTCCCAAAGTCTCCACCTCCAAATACAGTCACAGTGCTCATTAGGGCTTCAATATATGAATTGGAGACGGGAGGAAACATTCAATTCGTAGTAGGTAGTTGAAAGTTATGTTTTAGAATTTGAGTGTAAAGAATTAAAGTTACATACTACTGCATATTGTTCATACTTGAACAGATGCCCTGACCCTGTTCTATTTTTCAGACATTATGATAAATTTGTGCACATGTCTTACACTTTCTTCAGATAAAGATAAAACAACAAAAAGCAATAAAGTATAAAAAAAATAATAGTAGTCAGGGCTACTCTTAATAACATAATATGAAAAAAAAAGAAGCTAATAATTTTTAAAAAAGAATCTTAGAACATAATTTTTAATTGTTTCCCAAGTATCAAACATGGACCTGGTATATGAATTCTTAAGTGACTCACTTCCTTCCTTCTCAGAGGGCAAAATTAAATTCCACATTATAGAACACTGTTTAACAAAATGACCTTACTAATGTGTCTGTTTGTAGATTGGCTTTAATTTTGGGATTCAATCCCATCAATGCATTAATGACTAGGCAAAATTCAAAATTTTAACATTATGCCAAAGTTCTGACTGTGTTAAGACTAAGTTGGCAAATCATTTTCTTTTTATAATGGAAACAATTTTTATAATTAAGAGTGGAAGTCCTTAGCTAACTGTGCAATGGTCCTTACTCTAAACAGAATTTGAATGTTACTGCAGAGAATAAGAACTTGCTTTTCAATGGCATCATCAGGAAAAATTACATTCTTTTAATTTCACATTACTTTTAAGTGGCAAATTATATTTTCTGATACAGTAGTCCAGCTTACTATAGTGGCCTTATGCTACATTAACATCATTATGAACAGAAAAAACAATGACATGGAAAAAGAAACATAAAGGGAACAGTGAGTGGAAGAAGGAGAGGGAGAGAGAAAGAGAAACTCTCCAATTTTATCTTTTACATGAATTTTTATATGTCCTTATAATAGGACAGCTTATTTGAAAATGCACTGACATAAAATCACTTAAGTTTTGTCTTTACAAGACTCTAGTTGGTAGAATATTTAGACTATAACTTCATTTTTACAGAAAGATAAACTTAAGTTCATGAAAATAAATCATTAGCCCAAGGTTATATGATGAAAATATGGTTAAACTTGTATTAAATTTAAACTTAAAAAAGAAAGAGTAGTCTAAGTTTTTTTTTTCCGTAACAGATGAACACTCTTTATTTTATGTTTTGGTATTGACATCCTACAGTCCTTGAATGATAATACAGAAAGGATAAGACATTATTTTAAAATCTTGAGTATTCCACTAGAGTCCTACATATTCACATTTATATGCTTAGCAGTTTTTAAAATTGCATTAGCTTTAATCACAAAAGATTAAGAAACTTAAAACTGAAACATTTTGATTTCAAAAAGGTAGGACTTTTTAATTTAGTGACATCAAAAATTGTTGAGTCATATACAATAAGTTTTACTTTCCTCCTCAGAAAATCTTGCATTGTTTTATATTCTAGGGTACCTTAAAAGGACACATTTTTTACTAGTCTAGTCAGTAAATTTATTTGAATTCCTATATATATATATATATATATATACACACACACACACACACACACACACATATAATTCCATACCACTGGTAGCAGAGACACACTTAGGCTCAAATAGAGAAGGTAGACTTGGATCAGTGACATTTTCTGACCTGCAACTGCCTTCTTACAGAATTCCAAGGAAGCAGCCCAAGCTTGGGTTCTGATTTTCATGCGTTTCTCCTATTGAGAAGTATTTTCAAATAGCTGCAGTTCAGAGGGGATTGGGGGAGCTACAGATCATTTATTTTAACACAAGCACTTAGCCTGGCATTCTTGACTAGATCCAGGGGACCGAAGTGGCACCAAACAGAAGAACCATGCAATGTGAGTTATTACAACAGCATAGAAAAAGCGCCAAGGGTAGAAACCGTTTCAATTTTACTGAAGTCTCTGCTTAGCTCCAAAATATTTCCTATCATTTGGGTGAAACATAGTTCAAAGTGAGTCAGAGATAGGATAGCAAATAAACAGAAAGACTCAGTAAAGCATATCCAAAAGAACTGAGATAGAAATCCTGATATGTGTGCCAATGTGGCCCTTTGAGTCTTCGTGAACAAAAATTTACTGCAAGTCAGCAATTCCATTGCTAGTTTCTATTCTGCTCTGGCCACAAGCTATCTGACATAAATGCAGTGAAGTTCAGCATACATTTTTGAAAAGGTAAAACTTCTAAAAAGAGAATCAGGCAATTTTTTATGAAACTTTTGCTTTGCAGGTGCCTTAAAAAGCTGAACAGGAGTTGGAGGTAATCCTCCCATGCTGCGTTGTTAAAGAGCAACACTCCAGTTTGAAATTAAAATGGATTCATCGCTATATTGGTTGCTCGGTGTCTTCATATAAATCTTTACATGAGTTCACATTTGGTTACTCCTGAAATTTACTACTTTGGCTGAAAAAACGATAGAGAGCATACACAGACTTAGCTGCACTGGCTTTGTTTCATTTCTATCACTTTTTTTATTTTTGCCATTTGTCATATATATGATGTATGAAATTGTTATACTTATCCAAAACTACTCCTCCTTTCCCCACCATTTCTTTTATCTGAACACCCGCAATATTGAAACCAGTGTTTGCATTGACTTAATTAATCAAACCATTTCAATTTCAATTTCCACTTTTTTTTCCAGGGATGATTGAAATTTGCAGTAATAAAGGGTCAGTTAAATTCATCCTCATTCCCCTAATTTAACAATTTTTATTGCCAAAACTACAACTACAAATGTCTCTGTCTCTGTCATAAATATTTACATTTCACATAATTAAATATGGTATTTATATATTACCTATAAAATTGCTATTTATTAATATAACTTAATTGCAATGTTTCTTACATTATTGTGAAGACATTATATTTTACATTTCAAAACCTCTTAAATTTCTGAGTGTTTGTTCTATATGAGTAAAATCTGCTAGACTAGAATTTTTGTAAATGCCAGTTCTACTAACTTTTGAAAGGTTAGGCAAGAAAATTCTTAGGTTTTGATCAATAAATTTCTAAGTATCCTCTGTTAACATATTTCCATTTTGTAATACATTTTAATAATGTCATGAAGAAATTTCATTTCAAATATTTATTATTATCTGTAAAAATCTAATATTTCAGGAGGACTTTCTGTAAGACTCCCAATGGAAATAAATATATTTCCCTATCTCATAGTTTTTTAGTAATCATTAGATAAAGGGAAGAAAAATGCTACATTTTCCCTTTTTTGTTTTTGCTATTGTTGATTTTGTTTTGTTCTTTTCATTCTGGCTTGCTATTCCATGGCTTTAGGCATAGTGACCCTTATTAATTCCACAAAGTACTCTTTGACGAATTCAGGTACTTCTAATAAAGCAACTCCTGAAAGTGAAAAATGTTCATGTTGTATTTGATGCTTTTGAAATTCTCCATGTCATGATGGTTTGCCCAAGGACATACGTTCCCACTTTCAGTAAGTTGTTTTGCCACACCTGTCAACTGATTCCTTAGACATATTTCTCTTTACAGTGCTTTTTCTAAATGTTGCGCCAAGTTAAGTTGAAGCTTGTTAAAACTCTTACATTTTTTAAAGCAATAAATCTTTATTTCTGTTTATGACAAAAAGCTGATATATCTCTTGATATTTTTCAGATGGTATCAAGCAGAGATTCTGGACTTCCCTTCTGACCATGGAGAGTTAACTCATCAAATCATTGCATTTAGAAAAACAAGTATTAAAGAATAGGATTTTTCTTTCTTTCTTTCTAAATATACTCTTAAGAGAACTATACCTTTTTTTTTTAAGTTTTTAACTTTTAGCAATGTGTACTCTATTATTGTGGTAAAAGAGTATTTTCTGTATTATAGCTTTTCACAGATAACATACTTTTTATTGTGTAAGGGAAATCATAACATTTATTTACAGCTCACTCTTTGGCAGGCATTATATATCATTTAAAATATATTATCTCTTTAATCTTAAAGACATCACTGCAATATATGAAGTCTATTACATAATTAGAAATCAGAAGTATTAAACATTTAAGCTAATTTTCCAACATAATATAATTAGTAAATATCAGGGATAAATTTTTATTTCAAGTTTATATAATTGCCAAAAAATATATTGTTTTCTTGACTTCGTATCATTATTGATGTAATGCTACTTATATAATAATGAACATGAAATGACTACATATTTCTTGAGCTCTAAGGATTTATGGGAGATAAATATTTGGTGAATATATATATATATATAAATTATTCTGTGCTTTCTCATGAGATAGGCTTTCTCAGCCTAGGCAAAAAGGAAAAAAAAAACTAAATGTTCTCATTAAAACATAATTTAACACTTTCCTGTTAGACCAACTCACCACAAAGCACACAGACACATAAAAATTAAGTTGGCACATGAAAGAGAGCCCTTGAATAAAGCAAATAGTCCCATTTCCAAGGAAACAGTTAATCTAAGGATAGTAAATAAAACCAAATACCCTTTCATGCCAAAATTTCTGTGGGCAAATCAGTACTCATGGTCCATCTGTGGTAGTTTTGGGACCTGCACAGAGTGGCAAAAATTTTGAATCACCTGACGTGCACATTCCAGGTGCAGGGAACATTCCCAGCTAATATCAGACAAATCAATATTCTGTCTTTTTGTTCCAGCTATCATACTGCAAAGTGTCTTTTTTCCAGTCTATTTAGTGTCACTTTTCACATTTTTGTACTTTTTGTTGGTGATTTCATTGTTTAAAATGGCCTCCAAGCAAAGTACTGAAGTGCTGTCTAGGGTTCCCAAGCACAAGACGGCTGTGATGTGTCTCATGAAGAAAACACATGTTTTAGATAAGCTTTGTTCTGGCATGAATTATAGTATTATTGACCATGAGTTGAATTGTTTTATTATATATTGACAAATTATAGTTTTATATGTTTATGAGCTTCAAAGTGATATTATTATTTTTGTATGCAATTTGAAATAATCATATTAAATGACATATTCATTACCTCAAAAATTTAACATTTTTTGTGATAAGATTTTAAATTTATTCTTTTAGCAATTTTGGAATGTACAAGAATTAATTATTAGCTATATTCCCCATGTTGTGCAATATTTTGTTTTTAAAGAATCAGACTTATTCCTCCTATTTAAGTGGGGGTTTATACTTTTCACTATCATCTCCCCAATCTCTCATCCCCTAATCTCTGGTAACCACCATTCTACTCTACACTTCTATGAGTTCAATTGTTCTAGATTCTACGCATAAATGACAACATGTGATATTTGTCTTTCTGTGTTTGGCTTATTTCACTTAGCATAACATACTCCAATTTCATCCATATTGTCGCAAATGACAAAATTTCTTTCTTATTTAAGGCTGAATGGGATTCCATTGTATGTATGTGTGTGTGTGTGTATTATACATACCTGTTTTCTTTTTACATTCATCTGTTAATGAACACTTACACTGATTCCATAACTCGACTATTGTGAATAGTGCTACAATGAATATAAGACTGCAGACATCTCTTTGACATAGTTATTTCAGATCTTTTAGGTAAATAACCAGAAAGGGGATTTTTGAATCATATGGTAATTCTATTTTTTGTTTTTTGAGGAAATTACATACCGCTTTCCAAGGCGGTTGTACTAATTCACATTCCCACCAGATATTTACACATCCCTTTTATCCGCATCCTCGCTAACACTTGTTAGCTTTTGTCTTTTTGATAATAGCCATTGTAATAAGTGTGAGAAGATAGCTCATTGTGGTTTAAATTTCCATCTCCCTAATTATTAGCGATATTGAGCACTTCCCATGTATCTATTAGCCATGTGTATGCCTTCTTTTGAGAAATGTCTATTCAGATCCCTTACCGTCTTAATCAGATTATTTGTTTTCTTTCTGTAGAATTCCTTATATGTTTTGGATATAAATCCCTTATCAGATGTATGGACTGTAAATATTTTCTCCCAATCTATAAGTTGCCTCTTCAGTCCTTTAATTTGTTCTTTGTTGTGCAGAAGGTTTCTATTTTCATATGACCCATTTGTGTATTTTTGCTTTTGTTCTTCATCTTTTGTGGTCAAATCTAAAAAATCTTTGCCCACACTAATATTGCGTGGTTTTCCCCTATATTTTCTCCTAATAGTTTTATAGTTTTAGGACTTATGTTTAAGTCTTCAATCTATTTTGGGTTGATTTTTGTATGTAATGTGAGATAATGACCCACTTTTGTTCTTTTGCATATGAATATCTAGTTTTTCTAATACCATTTATCAAAGGGACTCTTCCTTTTCCATTGCATATTCTTGGAACTTTTGCCCCAAATCAATTGACCATAGATATGTGGGTTTTTTCTTGTATCTATTCTGTTCCATTGGTTGATGTGTTTTTTTGTATACCATTACCATTCTGTTTTAGTTACTACTGCTTTGTAATATAGTTTGAAATCAGGTATTGTGACACATATATCTTTGATCATTTTGGTAATGATTATCTTGACTATTAGAGGTTTTTGTATTTTCATTTGAATTCTAGGATTGTTTTTCTCTATGAAAAATCACATTGGAATATTGATAAGGATCACAATAAATCTATAGGTTACTTTCAGTAGTATGGACATTTTAAAGATTTTAATCCTTTTAATTCATGACTACCAATATCTTTCCAATTATTAATATTTGCATCATCTTCAATTTCTTTTACTGTTTTATAGTTTATAGTTTTAAATGGAAAAGACTTTAACCTCTTTGATAAAATGTATTCCTACATTGTTTTGTTTTGGTTTGCAGCTATTACAAATAGGATTATTTTCTCGATTTCTTTTTTGGAAAGTTTGCTGTGAGGTTAAAGAAATGCTAGTGATTTTTGCAACAGAGCAAGACCGAGTCTTGGAAAAAAAATGATTTTATATATATACATTAAAGGTGAAGGGGAGCACTATGATTTTGTGGGGAGGATAATGGGACATTTTCCCTTATAGAGCTTATGTTCTTTTGGGAACAAAAATACGATAATTCTTTTTAATATAGGTAGTTCAGGTGCACTCAGTGTACCCCAGGAGCATATGAGACACAAAAATACTGATTAGACTATTTTATATATTACTAAATCATTATCAGCATTGGCTTATTTATCTGTAAAACAATACATCTGTTCTAATTTTTCATAACAAATCTTCCATCTCAAAATGTAAGTATGTAATTCTGAAATAAGAATTTCAAGTTGAAGTTGTCCTTAAAATGCACAGTATCAATGTCTTCGATAGCAGCTTTTTAAAAATATATCTTAAAATTATTGGTACTTTGTGGTTTTAAAAATGCTAGATTTAATTTTGTATAATAGCAAGAAATATTATTCCAATAAAACCTTTCCTATTATGAGCTAGAAAAGCAGTCATTCTAAATATTCAACTGAACTGAATGCTAACATCTATAATCACTTCTTGAATATCAAACCAGTTATTTTCTGAGGGGGTAGTAGACTCTTTTACTGAAATAAAATGAGTTTGTGTTCTATCACCGCTTGTGTCAAGATTTTTTTATACTAACAAAAGTAAGAAATCAGAACTATAATATTCTATGAGCATAATAGAAGTGAAAATTTATAAACATCTTTGGATTTTTTTCCCTCAAATTTAGCTATTGGTTATATTCTCATTTATATAATTTGTTGCTGTGTGAAAGCAATTTTAGAAATCTATAAATTTATATTTCTATATCCAAAATTAAACTTTAAACAAATAAATAAAATAGATGACATTTAAAAGGATGATTCTAAAACCATACATCCATGAGCGATCTTGCTTATCAATGCTTCCTTTTGCAGACTGTAGTTGAGAAACATAATAAGAATCAAATAGCATTTCTGCTTTTAGTTCTGCTGTAGGAACAGAAGACTTAGTAAAAATTTTCTGTAGTACATGAAATATGTAGATCTAGAGTACTTTTAGATAAATAAATCAAGATCTATTTTGGTAATTACTTTATATTAACCAGAATTGTCCATCTATTTATTCTTGGTTCTCTTCATTGTGTTGCATAAAATTAAATAAAAAGAAAGATTAGTTCAATGCTTGCAAAAGGATACATTAGTGTTTGAAACCTTGACTCACAAAAGGAAATACATATTTGGACAAACGACAAACAAATGCATACAGGGATTTTACAAAATTTTTATATAAGATACTTTTATCAAATAATTCTACTCATAGAATTTTTTATTTATAAAAATTCTAATTCAATATATTTTGAAGCAGAGCTTATTGAAAAATAACAAATATTTATTTTATGCTCTTTATGTTTAAGCCCCAAAAGGAAATATAAACATATATATGTTATGTTTTTTTCCTTTTAGAGTGTGCATACTCTGGTTGAGGCATGGCATACTTACAGATATTTTAGCAAGGCTTTTGAAGTTAGAGGGACCTGGGAAGATTCAAAGCGTGGAAGAGTCAACTAACTGGCATGAACTCTTGTTTTCTCATCTATAAAGTGGGGATAATAATAATAATGATTTCACAGTGTTTTGGAAAGTAAAATGATTAGTATGATGCCTAATATTTAACTTGTTGTTTAAAAAGTGTTCTGTATTATGCCATGCCATTGTTTTTATCAACACTGGGTAGTATTTAATGCAAAAATTTTAAATTTAACTTTTTTTTTTTTAAGAAAGAGTCTCACTTTGTTACCCTGGCTACAGTGAGTGCCGTGGCGTCAGCCTAGCTCACAGCAACCTCAGACTCCTGGGCTCAAGCAATCCTACTGCCTCAGGCTCCCCAGTAGCTGGGACTACAGGCATGCGCCACCATGCCTGGCTAATTTTTTCTATATATTTTTAGCTGTCCAATTAATTTCTTTCTATATTTGGTAGAGACGGTGTCTCGCTCTTGCTCAGGCTGGTCTGGAACTCCTGAGCTCAAACAATCCGCCCGCCTCGGCCTCCCAGAGTGCTAGGATTACAGGTGTGAGCCACCGCGCCCGGCCTAAATTTAACTTAATAATGTAATTTTTCTGTATGATATAAAGAAGATGGCCATCAAACATTTGAAGTTGGGCTGTATATTAAAATACAACCAGCCAAAGATTTAAATGGAAATGCCATTTTACATTAAATACAAATATTTACAGTGATAGTGATCACTTTATTTGGCTTAGGAGTGAAATCAATAATGGCTATTAATCTAGAAATGAAATAAAACATTTTTTGTATGGTCATTCTCTTTATTCATTATTGTTCCTTGATCACATTCTGTATATTTATATAATGGATGATAAAGAGAATAGAATAAAGTTTAGAAAGCCACAGAGAAAAGATCATTGCTTTTATGTGTATAAAAGGACCACAGTGGTTCAGGAAGGAACAGACTGATATACACAGGCATAAGAAGAATATAGTCTGACTTTTTGTTACAGAAAAATCAGTTGTTGAGCATACCTTCACTCTATATGAACAGGAGTTTTTCAGTGTATTCATTTGATTACTGCCTTGAAAATAGAAATATATAAGCTCCACCTTTCCTCTTATGAAGAAAATCTGATTATACTTATTCTGGCATAAACCTTTATCTCATGGGCCACTGCTTTATGAAGTGATAAAATAATGAGAGAGGGGTGAAGTAATGGAGAGATAACATGCTCAGATTTTGAACCTATGTACATTAGCAGAGACAGAAATGCTTCTCAAACCTTTACATTTATGAATCAACTGGAGATGTTAAAACGCAGTATGTCTGGTTTGCAAATTAAAATTTTTCACAAGTTCCCAGATGGTAAAGATGTTACAGTTCTGTGAACCCATATTTTGATTAGAAAAGACTTAGGACATATCATCAGAAAGTGGAATCAGATTAATATGGACCCAGTACTCTTTTCCAATTCAAATCCTTAGAATAAACATATTTGTATTTTACCCCCACATTCTTTATTTTTATTATTTACACATCTTTTTAGTTTTTAAACTTCTTAATTTAAAAAAAGTATGTAGCCTACAGTTGGTAACTTCCTGGATAATTCTCCCTAATGGTCATGATACATGAATATGGCAAGTCACCAAGCACCTTAGCCAAGCATATTTTGAAGTTAAAGACACGTGTAGTTGTCCCAAATACCTTTTTGGAATGAGCAGAACATTCCATTCACATGATAAATTTAGTTGATGCATTTTTAAGTAATTTGAATATACATTTTCACTCTATTTTAGGAAAAATCTGTGGTATGCTTTAAACTTTACTAATTGCAGATTTTGGTACAGTCAATGATACAGCTGAGCTGGAATTTGTAAAAGGACCTCCAAAATAAGCAGTTATGTTCCAGAAGAAGCTAGAGTTAAACTCTATAATGAATGCTTGGCCATGATCTCCAGGCCTTTCAGTTCCAGGTCTTCTGCAAATAAGCAATTGACATTAGGATTGATTAGGCATTTTTTTTTTTCTCATTTTAAGATGAGAAAGTCTAGGCTTGAAGAGATTAAATCATTTGCCCAAGTTTCTAAAGCTATAGTGAAAAAAGTCAGGATTCAAATCCATGCTGGCTAATTCCAACTATCTTATTCATTTGACAAATGTGTCTGAAGTTATTGAAAGATTTCCCCTGATGTAATAATGCATTCAGTTAGACATTTGTAGCTTCCTGTTTGATTTCTATGAGGAATTTAGGGTCAAAGTTTGTGTTCATGTATCTTTCCAAAAATTCTATCTTCTAACACAACTCTTTACTTCTTTTAATTTTTGACCACATGAATAATATACTTTATTTCTCACCAATGTATTTTCATTTTATGATAATTTTTTATTATTGCTCACATAAAAATCTTTGTTAATTTGGTGTGGGTAAGTAAATATTTGTTTTAAAGTTTATTCTCACAAGCAATGAATAAAAATATATTTCCCTTCATTATTGGTCTCATGTCACTATCCATAATGAATCAATATTGACAGAAATAACTGTTAATTTCAAATGAAGTGAAATTTGGAAAATAAATCTATTATATATATATAATACAGCAGAATATTTTTGGAGGATTTAAAGAAAATAACATTATTTTGTAAGACCGTATCCCCATCTATGCAATACATATTCATGAAATATATTTTTCAAAGTAACATGTTTTACTGCCCCTTTTATATTATATTTATAGTAACTGAATCAAAAATTTAAAGATTAAAATATTACCTATTTATCAATGTTAATAAGGATGGATTCCTGTCCTCATTTTACATTACATAGAAAGTTAAGCAGTGAAAAAAAACCTGCAGCAATGCAACATGACTCTATTTTTTTTTTTCATTCATCCAAAAGAGATTCTATTCAAAGATCTCATTCTCTGATGTGGAAAAGAAGAAATTAATAGTCATTTTCCCACATATCTGACCCAGAGAATTAGAAAGTCAATCTTTAGTGTGCAGTCAGGATAAGAAAAAAATCTGTAGCCTTCGGCTAAGCCAAAAATATTCACAGAAACCCATTTTTACATAATAATTGAAGTCATGACCTCAGCATAGAATAAGAGCAAAATATATTGACTTTCACCCATGGAAAATGTTGGCTTCTAATATGAAATATTTCTAAATGTCTTCGATCTTTAAATGCCTGCTTTTCTCTCGAAGTGGCATCAGCCGTGCTAGAAGTGTCCCTTAATGCAGTCTAATTGACAGTCTGAATGTGAGGCCCAGACACCTCCCCACCCCATGTGCTAACCATCCGAGCTGTGGTCCCTGACACAGAACAGCTGATGGTTTCAATTATACTGGGGTTATGGGGTCCTTGGCCTAATACTTTTCAAATGGTCAGGATTACATTTCCGAAGGTTCATTCTTACCATTTTATATGGGATGTCATCACTTACAAGTGAAAGTAACACAAGAAAGTGTTTAGTCTTCTTAGGAATCTTAAAAATCTCTAGAAAAATAAAGAATTTGAAGAACTTCTATTACCTTGGAAAACAGAGATTATACAAAATATTATCTTGTACTTGAGGCAGATGATATACAGTTATATTTGACCTGAAAAGCATGTTTTAACAGAAGTATGTTCATTTTCATTGTATCAGTCATGTTTGTATATTTGTTACAGATAAATGTACAGCTGTCCTGTATCTGCCAGGGATTGATTCTAGGAGTTTGCCAAAATACATGGTTCCTCAAGACCCTCTTATAAAATGGCATACTATTTGCATATAACTCATGAATATCCACTCATATACTTTAAATCAACTCTAGATTACTTTTAATACCTGATACAATGTAAATGCTATGCAAATAGTTGTTATACTGTACTGTTATTTGTATTATTGTTATATTGTTATTTGTGTCAGATATTTTTCATCTGCAGTTGGTTGAATCTGTATATGTGGAACCCACGGGTATCAAAGGCAACTGATTTTTGAAATACAAGGCAGTATTTAAAAGGGGGATAATTTTTTAATTTTAGATTTACAAAAATAAGAACACTTTAAAACTTCCTATATTATTATATATATAAAAAATTAAGTCTTAAAATTATAAGTTAAAGCAGAAAGATTAAAAATTATTTGAGAAATATTTTAAAGTAATATAATATTCTCTTTATAGTCCAATCTATTATATTGGTAATTGGTTTTCTATTTTGTAGTAAATGTTGGAGGGTCTCTTAGTTATTGTTGATACATAGAATGGGAAACCTCAACTTTGTATATGGAAAAGGGGGGGTTATTTGTTTACTCCATGTAAGGAATTCTTTATGAAACAGAAGTAATGTAGCTTCTATTTGAAGAAACATTATATCACATTCTAAATTTAGAGTGCCATCTAGTGATGAATAAGAGTTCAATCAATTCTGAATTAAAGAAATATTAATGTTTGTATAATATTAACTTCAATGTGGATTTTTTTTAATGTGGAAAAATGAAAGATATTCAGTATAAATTAAGTAGAGAAATAATTCGATAATTTAACCAACTTTTTTATGTTGCCAAATTGAAGAGACATATTCAACTAGAAAAAGATTTAAAATTTATGCAATCTATCTAACTTTAATAAGAGTGAAATTATTTGAATATAGATGAGGAACCAAACAGGACACAGTGGTATTTACATAAAAATATTTGGGGTTAATTAACACTGACTGACCACATTCAGGGTCTTCTTGATGTTCACTAGCTACCCAAAAAATGTGGGCTGACTGATTGAATTAGATAATAAATAAAGAATAAATATTTCAAAATGTAGTGTCTCAATATAAAATAGCAACAATTGGAATATTAAAAACAAAAGTTCCTTTTTATTGAATTTGTCAGCTTTGAGAATTTATTCCTTTTGAGTGATTAAATGATTTTTTTCAGAGTTTTAATATATACATTGAATCCTTGAAGTTAAATATAATAATTTATGAAAAGGAAAGCAAGGAAAATAAAGGAGGATGACAAATAAAAGGAAGGGAAGAAATGGGACATGAAAATAAAAGAATGATTAAGGAAGAGAGAATAGGAAAAAGCAAGGAAGAAAATAAATTTTACTGGATGACCTGCATTTCTTCCAAATGCCATAGCATATATTACTCAATTTATTTCCATACTACAAAGCTCATTGTATAATAATAGGAAAGCAATGGAGGTTTATTCAAATGATGTAAACTTGTCTGTTTCAAAATTTTATTTTTCTACTTAGTTTTATTCTTCTCTGCACATAAGTGTTAAACAATGCTCGTTTTCAAAATCTATAACAAAAATGTTTTTACAAAGTATTTGTACCAATATTGTGCAAATTTGACTTATTCAGAGTTCTACATCAGGTGTCATAGGATCTACATTCATAACTTGAGTTCATTGTTTACTTTTCATGTGACTTTTGGCAAACTACTAAGCATTTGGGAAAGAACATAACAAAGGTGACTGTTTTCAGCAAAATGCCCACTTCAGATCTAGTTCATTATATTAAGTTTGAAGTTCAGCCCATTGACTGTGGTCTAGCTGACCTCATGTTTCTTCACTATAACATTTCTATGGACAAAAAAAATCCAGTCTTTTGCTATAGGTTGAAATCAATAAACTAATCAACACAATTTTAAAAAGCAGTGAATATAAGGTAAAGTCAGAACTCTTTAAGTGAAAGAACCTTCCAGTAATCAGTGTCCTCCCTTTAAAATCATCCAGGTTATTAAGTCATGAAAAAACAACAAGTTTCAGACGATTCCATGAGTCTCAGAAGTCTGTGTCCCCTGAACTCTACTTTACCCAATAACTGCATCCTAAATCAACACTTTGCCACAATCATTGATTTTAGAGCTCATTCATGAATTCTGTCCAATGTGAAGAGACATTTTTCTTAAACAAACATTTTTGTTGTTTTAATAGATAACATGGGATTCATTTTACATCCTAAATTAAAGAATAAGCTTCCCTTTCTATTACATTTTTTAGACTGATTTTTCTGAAAGAATAATGTAGTTGATGCTTTCAGGGCAATTTCTTGAAGGGTACTGATACAAGATCTATTACATGCCAGAAAAATAGCTTCAACTGCTATCAAGCCAAGGATCATGGTTCTAATTTGTATCAGCTTCGTGGTGATGATATTTCTGTGGAGATTTGCCAATAAGCTGCTGCCATCATAGGAAGTGACTTTGGTTTAGGCATTCGGTCAGTGAGCAAGTCATAGGGGATACACCAAATGAGCACGAAAGCCTCTGCCTTCAAAGCGATGAAGAATTTTCTGTAGAGTATTACTGTTCATATGACCTTGAGGAAAGGAAAAATGAAGGCCATGCTAAATACGTTTTGTCTTAGAATGTACTATTTTCAGTAAATGAATTAGGGATAATCTTATACTTGTCAGTAAAAGCTGGCCTTCAGCAAATATATTCATTCCCTAGCAATAATTGATACTTGTTATATTTTAGTCCTCATTTCTAACTATATGTAAGTATTTATGCACTGATTTGTGTACACCTGATAGAGTTGTAAATCTAGATGTCTATCCTCACAGGGTAGCATCCCAAGGGAGTCCTTATAGTACCCTCTGCTAGATCAGTTTTCCCAACTCTTTCCGATACTCCCAGATTATAACTAATGAATAGTCATTCAGATGACCTAGCTAAGGAGTTTTTTCATTGACAAATAAAAAATTTGTACAACATAGTTTTCACCATAATTTTTGATGTATGTATACATTGTGGAATGGCTAAGGATTTTAAACTTTTGTAGCATAACCAAAGACAGAAGAAAGGAAATGGCTCTGAGGTATTCTCAAACAAGAAATTCTGAACCAGCTATCTGTATCAAAAGCACTATCATGAATTCTTCTTGCTATTCACACAGTGCCAGTGTGTTTACCATCGATTTCCAAGGTTTTCCCCATCTACAATTCCAATAACTCACCTCTGATGGAGTTATGCAAGGTCTGCATCTCCTTTTACAAACTGAGAACCATAACGAGTATACTGGTATTCATCACTCATTCAACAAATGATTATACAATGTCTGACAAACAGGAAAATTCATTTTCTAACAAGATAAAATTGTTGAGACCACAGATAACCCCTTATTATTTTTGTGAGTTGGTCTGGAAGGTAAATAAACCAGTGAGATTGCATGTCAATTAAAATATCCTGCCTGATATATCCTTGAAAATTGGAAACATTGAGCAGAAGGAGCTGCTTCTACTGAACAGGAATAGAGGTTGGGGAGACCTGTGAGGATTCAGACTTGGAAATGACGTAGCACACTTCACATTTAATCAGATGACTCACTAGAATCCATGGAACCCTAGTTTGAATAATCTGTAGAGTGTACAGAAATGGGTGATACAAGTTCTAAGAGAAGGGAATGGATATTAACATAAAAGCCATTTCAGAGGGTCTGTCTTAAGAATAGCCTGTCAAATATTTCTGATTCCCAGACTCCAGAGGCATGATCTGATTGTACTCTCTGGGCCCTTTAGAGTTCAGTGGGGCCTGTGATTAAAAGAATAATGATGTAAGCAAAAAAGATGACTACCATCTCTGACCCCACAATATTAACTGACATTTGCAAGATTCTCCAGAATTCCTTGCTTTTCACATAGTCATTAGCAAAGACAAAACTGTGGCTGCTCTGTCCCTATGGATCTCTTAGGGACTATGATGAGCTGACATTACTGACACCCAATAAAGGAAGTGTAACCTAGTTGAGAAGTAAGCCTTTGTTGTTTTGATGACTGAGATTTGGAGATTGGCATTTCATTATAAAACATTACAACATAACATAGAATATCCTGATTAATACAAGCAGCTGCAGTCACCATTAACGTACGTCACAGGCTCTGCTGAGCTGGAGAGAAAGAGCTGAGCTGTCAGCTGTCAATTTAAACCAGTGGTCCCCAAGTTTTTTGACACCAAGATCTGGTTTCACGGATGACAATTTTTCCACAGACCAGGGTGATGGCGGATGGCGAGCAATGAGGAGCAGCTGTAAATACAGATGAAGCTTTGCTTGCTCACCCTCTGCTCACCTCCTTCTGTGTGTCCCAGTTCCTAACAGATCACAGAACAGTATCAGTTTGTGGCCCAGGGGTGGGGACCGCATCTCTAGGTAATCAGGTATATTAATAGGTCAAGAATTCAAAAGAGAGATGAAGTATGCAGATGTATTTGTGCTTCTCTATTTCCTTTTAAATAATATAAACAATAATTATATTGATATTTAGATGTCCTCTGTCAGGGTATATGCATATTTCAGTTGTATTTCATCTATTTGTGAATTGATCTTTAAAAAATCGACAAGGAAAACTTGGAAAGCATTTTTCACCTTTTCCCTAGTATTTCCTTAGTGGTATATTCTAGACTTTTTCATACAATGATAATTATGTTTTCTGCAATGCGCTGGTTTTAATAATGCTTGAGCAAAACTATGTTTTCTGTTTTTTTAATAATTAATCTTTTCTTTTTTAGCATTTAAATCTCCTTCTTAATTAGTGATCCAGATTTTGCCTATGAAATCAATTATGCCTGTAGATTTCTTATTTTTCAAAATAATTAGGTCTTTTTATATATTCCAAAATGGAAATAGCAATGCTAAAGTGCCTGAGTAGGATGAGACTAGATATGTGATAGGGTTTGAGAGGTAAGTGGAATCTTAGGACACAAAATAAAATATCACACCTATACTTAGAAATACTCACATATGTTACCTGTGCTTAAAGTTGTGAACAAATCATGAAAAGTTACAGAATTAATAGAAAATCAAATACATTTATATGGTCAACAGGATTTTGAAGTAAGATAATTATTTTAAACATGATAGTCTACCCAACGTGTCCTCTGACATCAGGGTTACTCTAGCATAGATTCTTAAAAACAAATGTTCTAAAAGAGGTTGCTGCAGTTTTACAATGAATAATAATGGTTCCTATTTCCATTATTTTGTGTGTTTGTTTCTACATTTGTGAATCGATTATTTTAGGACTTAAATTTTTCCACAAGAACTTTTTTTTGAGAAAAGTATATTGAATAGAAAAATTATCTAAGACCAGATATATTTCTCTCTCATACACACACACACACACACACACACACACACACATATACACATACACACACACATACACATATGCATGGGAGTCAAGAAGATTTGGTCTATGATTGGACAATTTTATCTCAAAAACCAGGGAAATTAAAGTATGGATTATCATGGGATCTATTTTGCATAGTGGGAGCATTTGCTTTTTTTTTATGCTTGTTTAGTTTTAGTGAGTTCTGGTTTTGTTGGGATTTGTTTAATTGTTAGCTTATTTCATGTGTTTTTCTTTCAGAGAATTACTATTTTGCATTGTGAAGAATTTCAGAAAAAATGTTAATTTACAAACACAAAGAAATAACTTGAGACACATTTCAGGTACCTGACAAATTAAAATAATATTTGGAAAATTGTGATTTAATATTTTGGGCCAGTAGGTGCCCAGAAGAATAAATTATGCAGGCATAATCTACCAGTTATTGTTAATGCCACTGTTTGATAAATGCCTCCAAATCTAAGGGATGCCTAGAGTAGAACTTGGCCTTGTTCCATACCCTAATCTTTGTCATGGGAAACATTATAATATGTTTACATTGATTAATACTAATTATTGAGCACAGAATAATGGCAAAGTTAAACACATTGCATGGGCTTTCCTTTTCTCATATTCACATTAATGCCCCCTAATCTTGCTCACAGGGTTGCAATTATTGATCAAATGGGAACTGATTCTAAGTCCACCTCTAAAATTTTCTTAGATTTTTCTCTATAATATGAGGGTTCATTTTCACTTTTTTCCCCCTATTCGCTGAAAAGAAAAGGATAAAAATCAGGTGTCTTATTTTTGTTGGCCAGGAAATTCTGTTTTGCTGTCTCATTCTTTGAACAAACTCAACTTATTTGTTAAAACATTTTTTAATACACTGCAAAAAAGAGAAGCATAGTTTGATACTGTAAATGTCCCAATTGACATGTGACAGTCTATTTATTAATAGTTTACAAATGATAACATCAAAATAGAATGTAAAATATTGACGGTGTTGGCTATTGTTTATACTGAACAAAAGTGTTACTTAGAAGATTGGAAAAATCAATATTGCACTTGGAATTCAGTAGAACCCTTTTTTGTTTATTTTAGCAATAAAAGTAAATTGCAGAATAAAGAAAAAGAAAACTGCAGTCTGCAATCATGCACTAATCCACTTGCCATCTAAATTATGCATATGCATATACACAGACACACAAATCAGTCATGTATGTAAAATAACTAATGATTTTCTGCTGTTTAAAAACTAAAATCTTATTCGATTTATAGAATATTAGAGCTAGCGGGAACCTTAAACATTACATCATCCAAGCCTGTCTTTTATTGCCAAGGTCATAGAGTGAAAGTGATTCAAACTAGAATCAATTTGTCTTCCAAGTTCAGTTTCCTTTTTACTAAAACACTTTGTCCCTTATATCTAGAAAAACCAGAAAGAATATAATAAAAGCACATTTCTAAAATCCCCAGATCATTTTAAGGGACAATGCCTTCTCCCACCTTCATGTTCCAGAAGCTTGCTATTTGATTTTTGATCCCAAACATATTAGCGGCTTTGCTAGCAGCTCTTTCTGGCACTGAATCATCCAACACAAAAACATTTCTCCATTGAGTCTGTGAGAGCCTAGAATGAGGTTGGAAACTAAAATTCGCTTGATGAAAATGACACTTGTTTGTGTAATATTTTTAGTATAGTAATATATTTGCATTTAATTTACAGGAGTATGGTTAGACTAAAAAGGTCTATATTTTCTTTTTCTATTCCTAGAATGGAAACTATTATACTAATACAAATTGCTGAATCATTGTACAGTAAACGAAAATAAATGATGAACAAGATCGGGCTCCAATCATCCAAAAATATTATGCTCAAAACAAAACGGATGTAAGTTTACAAAACTTTTAAATTCTTCCATGATATACACTTTAAAGTTGAGAAATTTCACTTACTATCAGATGATCTCTATTTTCAGTCATTCAACTATTCTTTCTTCACTCATTCATTAGTTTATTTAATACATATTTTTGCATGCCTTCTATGTTCCTGACACATTTCTAAACTTGTATACCTATTGGGTAAAATAACTGAAATCTCTCTCTTAGAGGATTCTGTTTCTAAGTCTTCTAGACTCAAATGTATAGTCTCTATAAACTAAGGAAGATCTAGATATATACACAAATAAAGCATATCAGTCTTTAGTTCATTCAGTTTTTCCAAAGGATTCTTCCATTTGGTGTAGATAGGGAATTAGATGAGTGTGATTTGCAAGTCAAGGTACAGTTGAGGGGACATGGAGTGGAACAACTAGTAATGCAGACTGGGGGACAAATTTTCCTGGGTTCAAATTCCAGGCTGGCCATTCACTACCTGCGTGACCTTGGCCAAGTTACTTATTTCTTCATTCTTGGATGCTGATGTGAAGGTTAAGATAATATATTAAGTTAATTCATGTAAAAATAATTAGAGAAAAACCTGGCACATGTAAGATGTTATTGCTCATATAAATTGCTTTAGGAAAATGGAATTCTAATTACAGTTACAATTTAGGCAGGGCAAAAGATGATCCTCGGTAAGAAAGAAGGGACCGGATGACTTAGTATCTAATCATAAGGTTATTTCACTGCTAGAAATAAATGATAAGAACCTATGGAGCACTTTACCTTGTAACATAGACAAAAATTAAATGTTAGGTCTATTATATTAACACTTAACAGTTGTATGAAATTTGTTTTTTTAGAGGGTAGAAGATTTTATACAGAAAAGCTAGTTAGAAATTGTAATGGTCTAAGATGGAATGAATGTGATTTTATATAATGATAAAATTATAATCAAGAAAAAATGATATTTTTGGAGCCTGGGAACTTACTAAACCTTTTCATGTATGAAGTCATTGAATCTGCTGTATCAGATATAGATTATATTCATTTCTCTTTACGAAATAAGAAAGTACAGCTTGAAGATATTTAAGAATTTGTCTCACATCACACAGTCTCTAAGTAGTACTGCTCAGTTTTATGAGTTTATTTGAATTTCTAATTAGCTTAATTATATCATAATACTTATGATTATTAATTTTTATAAAATAAGAGCAGTAAATGTTTGTTGGATATATTTATTATATGTGCTGATAAGAATGAAGACATATTCAAAGATGAATTATGGTCCTCCAGTTAATGGTAGCGGGATTAGAGGACAAGAAGTGATTGAGGTATCCCAGCATTGAAGGAGATGATTTGGTCATATTGGCATATGGTAATTCTTAGCCATCTGTAAAATACATAGAGGAAGATGTGCAGAATATAGTTAAACATACATATGTGAAGCCCCAGGAGAGGTGAGAGCAAGGAATAGAGATTTTTGGTTTAAGATGCAAACAGAGTAAAAACAGAAAAGAAAATGAAAAGAAATAGTCAAAGAGGCACTAAGATATTCAGGGCAAACAAAGGGAATAAAGCCCTGCAAGGAGCTACAGCTCAGCAGTATTGGTTAGAATGTAGAGTGATATAGTCATACAAGGATGGAAGTGCTTTTCATTAAACTTAGTAACCAAAGGCTTTTAATATTCTCAGAGAGAATATTTTGGATTTAGGCATGGAACAAGAAGCTAGATTGCTAGATTTTAAAATGTCAGTAGTGAAAGTGATGCAGAGAAATGAACTCAGAAAATGTAGAATAAATTTTCAGTAATTATGAATGAGAATTGAAAGAGAAAGACAGTTTGGGGGTTAGTATCATAAATAGAGACATTTGTTCCATTTTTATGTTGTTGCTGTTGTTATTGAAATGGATGCACCCATAACAAATTGAAGAGGATGAGTATCTAAGAGATGTAGGACTCTTTTAATGAAGCAATGTCTACAAGGAGATGTGAAATAAAACTGTCATAGCATTGACAACCTGGAATTGTCTAATAGATCAAGGAACAATATCCACAGCAGATAATTTCTTACTTCTGGATATATTGTCTTCTAATGTTTAAGATAATTATAATTTCATAGATAAACTTCAGTCCCCATTAGGCTGTAAATTTTGGGGTTCTCATTCTCCTTTCTATGGTGACATCAGATTTCTTGCCTAGAGCCTTACTTGTGCATTTGAATTTCATTTAGCATTTGAGAAAATATTGTCCAGCATAACCATGATTTCTTCAATTTCAGTATCATCTGTTATCTGAATTTATCCTGATTTCTTTCTTCTCACTAAAAAAGGTATTATTCAATGTCCTAAATAAAAATGTGAGAGTGATTTTTAAGCAGTTTAAAGATGATGGATAGGCATTGAATGCATTCTAACTGCAATAATTTCAGGTAAACAAAATTGCTTAGGATTCTTTCTATCTCTCTGTCTCTGTCTCTATCTTTCTCTCTGACTTTTTATTAACTTTCCCTCCATCTGACTCTTTATCTGACTCTTAATTAAAAAATTAATTAAAAGAATTAATTATAAAATAATTTTAGAAGACAGACCATATGACAATCCTTGAAAAGTCTGAGAGATCAGTCTTAGACCTCTTCCTTGTTCTATCAATCTTCACTTTAATTAAGGAATTGGGGGGCCTATTTTAACATATAAATACTTATTTCTCAAAAATATCACAAAGAAGATCTTGGAGATTTGCAGAGTGGAAATGAAGTAGAAGTTATTTTGTAGCTCACACGTGTTATCACTTACCCACTGGCTTACTTCATTGGCATGATGCACTGGAAGAGCCTACGCTTTCCTCTGGTTTGTCTTTTAGCTTCTTAGACTTCTGAATCCAGAGAGTGCGTTTATCAGCATGACAAAAGGTCACATTTCTTCAGGATCCCTGCTCCATCAGGTCAGAGGAACCAGAAGTGATACCAATATCAGTGCATCTTCATGGGAGTCCTACTCATGTTTGTGGGTTCCAGTTGGATCTTGGTTGCTCCCACAGACCTTACATCTACCTTCCCTTCCTGACTTGCCTACTCTGTTTACTTCCACTACCAGCATCAGATTTGATGAGAAGAACCTTACAGAGACTACTTAACTAGCTCCCACAACTATTGTACCTAGAGTCAAATTCCTGTAATTATCAACCAATCAAATATGTATGCATGTGTGTATGCGTAGGGATGCATGTTTGTGTATATATAATATATAACATATATAAACACATGCATACAATATGATGTAATTATTCTAATAGCTTTGTTTTGCTAATTTGATCATTACTGATACATCCAGTTTTTATCGCTAGCATAAACTTTTCTGTGTAATCTATACTGATACACAGCTTGCCTACTCCAAAAATATTAATACTTTGAATTTATAATATTTAAAACAAACTACATTTCACTCTAAACCTACCATTTCACATACTTGCTCACATATACCAATTGAAATTGCCTTCTTTAATTGTTCAGGTTTGGAGACATCTTTGATTTTTCTGATACACACTATTCACCTAGCAACAGAAATCACTGGAATACCTTTAAAATATATTTGTATGTACTCATACCAAATATCCAGGTATATCCAAAAGCCAAACATTTTCTCTGACTTTCCCACCAAGATCCTGAACTAAGGCATCATCAGTTCTCATCTGAGTTAGTATATTAGTCTAACTGGATTTCTGCTTTAGTATTTCTGTATAGAACAAGGAGAATATGCTTTTCAAAATGAAAATAGGGTTATACCTTTCCTCAGAATCTTTCAACTCTTCATTCTACCTATACCAAAAATAAAAGACCTTGTTATGATCAACAAGGACCTCCTAGATCCAGACCCTGTGTGTCTCTGATCTTATCACTTACTTGCTCACTGCGTGCAGTCACCCTAGCTTTCTAGGTGTTCGATAACACACATATTCAAGGGGTTTGCACTGGCTGTTCCCTCTGATTGGGCTGCTTTGCTCTCAGTTGTTCACAGGAGGCATACCCCCATTTCCTGTAGATGTAGGCATGAACCAGAATATTTTCCATAGGATAGCACCTGTCCTTCCAGGCCCCTTAACCCACAATAATTGCTTTCAATGCCATTATTATGCTTTATTTTTCACATGGCATTTACTATTATTTGATGCACTGCCTACCATATTTTTTGTATGCTTGCTTATTTTTCATCTCCCAACATCAGAAGAAAGCTGTAGGAGAGCAACTACTTTCTCCTCCATTTGTAGGATAAATGAATGAATGAATGGACTGATAAATGATTTGAACAATGTTCTTCTGCCCATTTTACCCTGAAAATCAATTTCCTTCTGAACAAATAGTCAGCATTTGGGGCATTTTTCCACAACTTACCGCTAAGTTAATTTTTTACTAGACTTGGCCTTACATATTTGTTTAGGTTAGTTTCTTTTAGAATACAAGAAATAGAGGTCCATTATACATTTTCCAATCAAGGTGGATGTAGACCAAGTGTGCTTTTAGAATCAGGAGCCAGGGAATAATCTCATTGGTCACATGTAGAGAATTTGAAGGAAATTCGCTCACTCATTGATTCATTTATTAAAATATAATAGTAAGTAGCTGAGAAGTTACTCCAGTTGCATATTAGTAATTCTAGTAGTCTGCCATATATGCAACTGCTCTTTCTCTATTTTTATTTTTGTCTTTATGTGCTTCTTACACCACTATAAAACAGTTAATACTACTTTCTTCTATTTATCCATTTTATTTTTTATTTAACCTAAATCTTATCTTACAAATAAAATTTTAAGTTCCTCTGCCTACTTACTTTATATATTAATGAAACAATAAATTAATAATATGATACACAGTATTTATGAACTACTGAATGAGCCTGAAGGTTTACAATTTTATAATGTAAAATATAATATTTCTAACAGCTTAAAATCTAATTTTGCTTCCATGTGAATCCCATAAATATGTACTAATATTTGCATCAATTAAGAAAAACTAATTGTGGAAGAAAGTTCAAATAACAACAGCAACAACTATGCAGTTTATAAGGCTGATTATGAGTAATTTTAATTAAAGATGAATTAGGAGGATAAAGAAAAGTAGGAGAAGGAAGGTGAGGAGGAAGAGGAAGACAAAAAGAGAAGATAAAGGGGAAGAAAAAGGAGAAGACTGCTGACACATGAACATAGAGGAATAGAATCGGGCTGGAGCAAATTGTGGTTCTTAAGGTAATTTTTGAATAACAAATACAGACTGTATGGAAAGAAAAAGAGGGAAAGGATATGCGGATCTGAAGTGCTAAGGATAAAAGAAGAAGAATAGCAAGAACTGGCCAAATGATAGAACCAATATCTAAGGATGAATGATTAAATAAAGATTATACCACAAGTAATGCAATCAGTGTGCTAACAAGTATAATACTTCAGTTAAAAATGATCTTTACTTACCACTCTATCAACAATTAAGTTGATATTATTTAATTTTATTAGTTTTTAATTTTATTTTTTATTAACAAATAATATTTGTACATATTTATAAGGTACATAGTGATGTTTCAATGACATATAATGCATAATGATCATATCAGGTTAATTAGCATATCTATCATCTTAAACATTTATTATTTCTTTGTTTAGAGAACATTCAATATCCTCCTCCAGGCTATTTGAAACTACATAGTATATTATTTTTAAAAGCAATTATGTATTAAAATCATTTTACTCTTTGTTTAATTTAAATTAGCTTCTATTCATAAGTATATTTTATTTTTCTTTGTTTTTAACAGCATTTCTTTTTAACATATTAGTAGTATATTAATAATTTTAAGTTAATGGTTAAATTGGTTATTACAAACAGAGTCAACACAATTATTTGGTTGTTTTCATTTATTTTAGATGTTGGGGAATTGGATATTTAAAGAAAATTTAAAATATTATGAAGTTTATAGATTAATCACTAGGCCTTTGCAATCATGTTAAACAATGCGTTAGACTGATAAATTGGCTGATAAAAAGAATTTATATGTAAAATTGATTTCCAGAATTGTTCACTAAAAAATTATTTTTAAAATCAGAAGAAAACTTCAAAAAATTGTGCTCTTCTAAAGTACAAAATGCATCACATTATACAAAGTATATAAATTATGATTTGATGATTTGTTCATTAAAATTAATATTAATTTTAAAAAGGTACCAATACAAATTTTTTCACATGTACAGTTTCATTAATCCAAATAATAGTTCACTTAGTTACAAAAAGAGAACTTGAGTTTTCCAAAATCTTAAAGCAGAACTTAAGGGACAAAGCCTGTACTTCCTATGAACAAATGGAGAATTTGTACTTTTATTCTGACTTTATAATTTTAGATTTCATTAAATGAGTAGTTTTCTGACCAGGACTAGCAAAAATTTTGATTTTTGTGTAAGACTTGGAAGCTGGTTTGGTGCATCCTAGCAGGTGGTGTCCTAAATTCGGTGAAACTGACAGAACTTAAGACCCAGAGTATTGAGCCTTTTTGGCCTTTAGCAAGCTGGAATTTCACAAGAAATACATTAAGAATCTCTTTAAAATGACTTTGTTTCTGCATATTTGTGAGAAGGATATCTATTTAAAAATTGATCTGTGAATTTCAGCTAAAGCGTTCAGTGATCTTTTATTTTATTTATTAATTTTTAATTTTTTTCTTTATTACTAAATGGATCTTTAAACATCGATTGATATGGGGGCAAAGATGATGTGTAATTAACAATAATTTATACTTAATGAACTATAATCAATAAGAAATTAGAAAAAGTCTCTCAATCCAAACCAAATATCAGACTAAAGCTGCTTTTCTTGCTCCTAATGAGGAGGTGGTAAGAAGGAAGAAAAGGATACTTGAGTTGTGGAAAGGAAAGAAAGAAAAACTATACTCTCGAGTACTTAATATGTGCCAGACATTTTATGCCTCATTTCTCATTATTTATCACATCAATCTTTCAGTGTGTTTATAAAGTGGTACCTCTAAGCCATTATGGAGAGAAAGCTAGGTAAAAGTAGAACTTAAATCTAAATCTCAATTTGTTTAATGGAACTATAATATTGTGAAGGATATTTGCTGAATACACAGTAGGGTGCTTAAGAGAAAAACAGAATAGAAAATACATTTTAAATAAATTGAGAGGACATAATCAAAACCACAAAGGAAGATGAGCAGGAGAGATTCTCTATTCATTCTGTCCCATGTATAATACTTATAATGCATGGACTGAACTAAAATTATTAAAAACATCAAACGATTATGTGTGTGCACACACACATGCACATGCATGTATGTGAATTTAGGAGGACAATGAATATGTTTAATATTTCAATATTTTATAACCTTTTAGAATAAATTTACTATCGTGATGATATTTGAAAAGCATCTGCTGAAATCTCTATTAGAGATAGCTTAGTGGTACTGTCTGTGTCACTGCACAGCTGTTTCTAAATAAGCAATTAATATAATATGGGTTTTAGCTAAATACATTTTTAAATCATTTTAGCTAGGTGCTTCATTCATAGTGATGAAGGCTCTATTCCTGACTTGTCCACTTCGAATTGAAAATGCTTTGCTGTTTCCTGCATTTTTCTGTACTATGAATTTCTCTCTTTTTCCCTGCATTATCTTCTATTGTTTGACTAACATTTTGGGCTCATATAATTTAAGGTTGCACTTTAGCAACAGTGAAAGCTTCTAGAAAATTAGGAATTGAGTAACACTCACTTGAAATTGTATTTTTCCCAATAGAAACATAATTACAAAGATTTTATTAGTGCTACTTAAATTTCTTTGGATACATATTTCTGAATTAAGAGAAGAAAAGGAACACTGCTCTTTGATACCTTTAGCTATAGTCACATTTGGGACATGATATAATCATTCAAGAATTACGATAAAAGAAAATAGACAAATGATCTGGCTTATACCTGAATGTATCTGTCAAGGGCAGTATATCTGATAGAAGCTAGGCCATGAGAGTGTTAGAAAATTTATGCAGTGTTCTGTAGCTAGCTACCCAGGCATTCTCCATATTTAACTCATTTTGGCTTTATTTTAGACATACAAGAAATGATAGGTTGTAACTTCTTCAAATCTAAGACACAAAGCTAATAAATATTGGAGATTATATTTAAATCCAATAACCAAGGTTCATATACTTCAATGGTTGCTTTTCAATGGAAATATGGTAGCCAGACGTGGATATAATATTACCGAAGCTGACAATGGTACTATTTTATTCCTATTTCTTTGTCCTTCCCACCAAAACTTTTGGTATTCCCTGATTCCTGTTTTTATTATGCATTTCCAATTTACTCTACGTAGAGCATGACTTAACAACAGTGCAGGGATAAAATAGTATTCTGAACATGTTTGTACTATTTTTAATAGTAACTAGAATTGTGAAAATTATCATTCAAATGAATACTTAATATATGTCAGGATAAAAAATATGAAAAACAGAAGTTCTGTAAAAATATTGATTTCTCCCAATTAACATAAAAGGTGGCAAGAAATTACAGGACATTCCCATTCTCCATATTGTCAATATCTAAATGGGGAAGAGTGTTTAAGTAAAAACAAGGCCAGTCGTTGTCAGATCTTCAATACGGCAAACTGCCAGTATTTTTAGAGTCTTGAAGTTCAGACATTTAACAACCCACTCTCCATTTAGGTAATTTAGTCCTTGTGAAAGGAAGATTGGCAGAAAGGAAAGAGAGTGAAGCACTCTGTTTATCCAAAGAAAAATAGATCCTGAGCGCTAAGTGCACAATCTTCTCTCATGTTATGCTGCCAAGACACTTCACTTGATACATAGAAAGAATCGTTTACAGGACAAAGGTTAATTGAGATATTGACCTTAACCACTGCTGGATCTTAGAAACCTGTTCACTTGCTATGTAATGCCCATGGCAGCTATTTCATTTTATTGTCCTTTCAAAAAAGAAAAAAATAGTCCCCTCTGAATTGTCAAAGACTGAGTGCCTACACAATATGAAATTCATGAAAGCATACTTAAGATAAATTCTGAACTAGTGATAATAGGCTTTCAACACATTTAATAGGTGTTAGAAATAAAACGAAAGCAATATGAAGTTGCTACTTGTGAAGAAGTTAAGTAAATCATTACCAACTGATCCCTTACCTGTCCTTTGACTCATCTCTACGATTATAAGGAAACAAAGGAAGTACAATTCCCTTCTAATGTGGAAGCCACTAAGAATAATTTAAAGATTGTGGGCAACTCCAGAGCCATATAAAATTTCATCTACAACTCCGGCTTCAGGAGGTAGCATTCTAAAGTATTTACAATAGATCTCTCCATTGTTAAGTATCCATTAGGTTAGAAGGAAAAAAAATCTATTTATTCTTTAAATATTATACACCGTATTTATTTCTAAAACAACATGGGTTTAAGTTTGACGTAATAGCTTGAAAGCTTTCTTTAAAAAATCAGAAGAGAAAGCTATACAAAGGCAGCACTGAAGACCTCAATTATTTAACTATGCAATATTTCAAACAGAATCATATAAATAGGATCGGGAAAGTTGGGAGAAGTGTTTAACATAAATGTGGTTGTGCTTAATGTAAACAAAATGGCAAAGGAAAACTACCATTGATTGAGCTTTTATACCAATTGTTAAGCACTTCAATGGAGTTTTTTGTTATTAAATCCACATGGCAAATCCATGGGACCTGTTTATTATCAGCCTTTTATTAATGAGAAAACTGAGACTGTGCCATTAAATATTATATATTTTCACAGATCACAAATCAATGCCCTTCAAAGCAAAAGTCTCTCACTTCCTAGGAAGTCTGTATTCTTTCTCCGTGTCATGTGTCTTTCATATTGCTACTTCAGTCATATGCCTACATCATTATGAGAATAGTCCCTATCATTGAAATAATATAAAGATCATCAGAGGAAAGAAATTGTTTTTTAATCTCACCATTGCTCTTACTGTAAAATGAAAGTTGTCTGTAACATGTCAATATCCCAAGATTCTTTAAGCAGCAATGTGATAATTGTGTAGGTATTTTATAAATTTTAAAATGATGTAAAAATACAAGATGTTGCCATACTTAAATTATTTGTATTCATTTGTTGTCATATTTCAAATTGTAAAATTGTTTTAACAATATAACATAAATTCTGTTGTCTGTCTTATAGTCTGATTAAGATTCATTCAAAATATTCCTTTAGTAAGATGTTATTCACAAAGCACTGATCATAAAAATAAAGCAAGAAAGGAGAAAATAAACATCTGTTATAATCAAACATATTAAGCACTTTAAATTTTATATTCATAGTACATGTCTTTAACTTTCATGCCAATATATTAGACTAAGAATATAAAAAAGACCTTTCTCTGCCTTTTTCTCGGTGTATGAATATTTCTGGGCATGATCATATTCTCTTTACTGTTATACTTTTATTCTATTGACTATCATAAAGAGCATTTTAAATGTAATGTTTTCAAAGGGTGAAAATCAAATAAATAATTATTTTTTTTACTTTACATGGGATAGTAGCATATTTCAGGTAGAGTATCAGTTACTGGCACCCCAGCTTCACCTGTATAACTTATATTTTATTGACTCAATATATATTTTGAATATTAAAGAATCACATGATTTTACTTCCAAATTTTGGACCCATGTTCTGAATGATTGTAGTAGCTGCACAATAATAGGAACAATAAAGATTATGATAACAACTATAATGATAATAATGCATTGGGGTGTTTTGGATTGCTTCATATACATTTTTTTTTTTGAAGAGGATCTGGAGGAAATCAGATGATGAAGGTTTTTGTTATTATTATTGTGGTTATATTGTATAACTGCTTAAATTTAGTTTTGAATTCTATATTTAGAGTTGAGAGAAAAATTAATGGAAAGATATTAGTGAGATGCTGAAAAGGAGATGAAGGCTTGTAATTGATGGAACTGTTTATGGCAGAGACAATGGGATGTAAGCTTTAACAGGCAGGACCACGGATGATACAGTTTTGCACAACATCAGAGATAAAGCCATGTGTTCCACTTCTCTGTAGAAATTATCAATGTATGGGCGCTAAGAATAGTGAGAAATTTTAGCTGCAACAGTAAAAAGTACACCATACATGGAAGCTAGTATGCTAATAAAAGGCAGTGCCAATAAAGAGACTTCTCAAATAATTTTGTTAGCAGCAGGCACAAATAATTAAGAGTCAGAACTAGAAAGAGGAAAGAAAGCAGATACTAATTGAACAGAAATGACAGGCTTGTGTTTTGGGCATACATGAGACACTCCCTTGTGAACTCCCATAAAAACTGGGAGAACACATTAAGGGATGTCTAATTAGCAACAAAAAATTCCTGAGGTCTCAATCCACCAATATTTGAAAATAAAAGAAAATTAAGGCCTTACATCATGGTCACAATCTTGAGTCACTAAAGTTAAAATAGTAATTATATTAATTACAACAATCATAAATATAATTATTAAGGTACTATTCTTAGAATTCAACATTTTTTGTCTTCATCATGACATTAATCCTATGAAATAGTTATTACTATCCTTATTTTACAAATAAAAAAATTGAAAATCAGAGATGCTAAATAACTTTCCCAAATAACAGCAAATAAAAGGTAGTCAGGATTAAAATCAGTTGTTTTTACTCTCAATACTGGACTTTTAACCAGCATTGCTACAAAATATGGACTTGGTGTATTTTAACACATTAAAAGTACTTACTTTTTACATGAATAAATTCTCTATAGACTAAAACAACTGACAAAATAGAGCCTGAAATCAGATATAATGGAGAATATAAAAATAATATATATACACATATATATATACACTCACAGACACATATATATCCTCTCTCATTACAAACTATGTTTAATTAAATAATATAGAAAAAATAATAAATATTTTCATTGGATGGGCTCAGTAGTTTATATATCATTTCCCAGAACTGAATCACTTGCCCATTTATATCTATAAAGAAGAATAGGAAATGTATTTTTTTATTCCATGTGGGTATATTGGCAGCAAGAACTCTCTGCTGTACTCCTAAAATGAAAAGTGAGCAGGAGTGATAGATATATCCATTATATATGAAGTATGAATGCCTAATTAAAATGTACAGTTTTAAAAATTAATGGAAATAAATCAAAACAAATTAATGTCATACTATTTTTCTTTTGCTAAACTGACATAGTTTTTGTTGTTGTTGTTGTTACTATTGTGGTCTTTGCTTCTTGATCTTTGCTTATTTAGAATGTCCACCATTGTCTAAGGTTTAAGGAATAGTATTTCATGTAGTGTTGATGAAAAGATTATTGACAAAGTGTAATCTGTGCCAAAAGGTCATTTGATGATGTGTATAAAAGCAAAAAAGATATTCCTCATGGAATAAACTCTCCGTGGTTGCAGAAACCCAGGCTTTTCTGTTCACGGCGGCATCAGATCACCAGCTGAGATGAATGGTAGCCTCAAAACAGACATGCACTAAGTGTTCTTTGAATGAATGACTAGCCCTAATTCTGGTAATTCCAGTATTAGAAAAGCATCCTACATAATAAAAATATTTGCACACAGAGGTATGTAAAATAATGCTAAATGTGGTCTTATTTACAAAACCAAAAATGGAAGCTACGTACGTATCCCGAAATATGGTTGTTAGATTAAATTACATCTTTTCATAAAACTTGATGTTGAAGACTTGTTACAAATAATCATACATAGGAATAGAGGGAAACGTTTATGCTAAATGAAACAGCAATTGTCAAATATTATACTGAATATGAAATTAAAGCTGTAAAAACATGTTATTTTATATAACTAATAAAGTGAATGCCTATTCGGTATTAAATATTATTCTAAGGTTAATTCCATTCTCACAAAAAATAACTAATTCAATCTTTAGATTTATCTTTAGGCTTAAAAATTCATATTACTAGTAAAGTGTTAATTAATTATTTTAATTCTCACGTCAATCCTAGGAGGTCAGTACTATTTCAGTCCCCAGGAAACGGAATCACTGAAAGGTTAATTACCCTGCTGTAAAATGCACATTTAAACAGTGGCAGGGACAGGGTTTGAATTCAAGGAATTAAACTCCAGAGCCATTAATCTTACACCTTCTATTCTGTGCCTAGAATTATATGTTTCATAATTTAATGGTTTTCACCTTTTGTGCCAAATTATGGTACTATTCCTTTGGTTAATGATCCTACTTTTTTATAACATGAAAGCAAAGGCAATACATTTAGAGGGTTTTTGAGAAGTGCTTACTGAAATAAATGGTAAGTGAAAAAGAAAAAGGCAACAAAGAAATATGGAAATGTTTGGGGTATAAGATAAATATTTAATAATTTACAAAACCAACTAAAACAAGAAATCACCATTCGTCTAACAGTGTTAGTAATATAGAGCAAGGTGGTTCTATTAGAGACAGTGGTGTAGTATCACGGGATTTTATGCTAAGAAGATGGCGAGAAACTTACATAAGAGGGACCTTTGCTACTTTTGTGAGCTCTCACTCTGTAGTTAATGTTTCCAGTCATGGTTTCCCTGACCCCTTGGGTTTTCTCTTCTCCATGTCTAATAAATATTGACCGGAATATGGACATAAATTTTAGGTCACAAGATCAGAACTCAATAAATTATGTTTAATTTTAATATGATTTTCAAGTAAAGTGCATAATTCATTTATGTGTGAAAATATGGAAACTGCCTCATTGATCTAAGTTCTAAAAAGATAGATTAAAAAATTGAAAAATATATTTATTATTTCAGCTTAAATCTTGTTTATTAATGGAATCAGCAGAATGCAAAGCATGTGATCGGCTATTTTTAACACTCTTTGTAGGCGATAAAACAAAGTCATATATAGGATGATAGATTATAAATATATTGATGTGACATCTACACAATATATTTATTTTCTTCAAAATCTCTTAAAAGTGATACAGTTACATCTAGTCCTACAGTGCAATGAAAAGGAAGAATTGCCATTCTCAGCTATTAAGTGGTTTCAAAGAGCACTTTGCCCAAATCTCAGTAGGAGAGTGTGAAATTCTTTAATACATAGGTCTGCAACAGCAAAGCAACATCAAGCCTTGAGAACCGTAACTGAGGACATAGACAGTGGCTTAAACACGTCTTTGCCCTCTAAAATTTTGTCAATTTCAAATGAAACATTTAAAATTAAAGGAATTATTCTCATTCTTATGAGAAGAAGACAAGGATAATGTAGTCACAGCATGAGAGAGAAAGAAGTAGGCCTTTGCAAGGGGGGAAAAAAAAGAAGCTTTTTCCTATAGCCACATTTGGGCTAAGATTTTTTATGGATGAGAACATTATGACTACAATCATTACAGTTTTTAATTTTAAATTTTGCTGTATTAACCATATGTCAGAATAAATACTACAAATAATATGACATAATCCCTTTATTCATTCTTCATTATAAACATAGTTAGTTGTTTCCATGCTATTACAATGACAAAAATATGAGCATTCTTATATATTTATCCATGTAAAAAAGTTCCAAGATTTCTCTAAAATAACACTTATGAAACATTTTGATTTTAGGAATTTTTTAAAATCTTAAAAATTATTAACAACCCCAAAGATATTTTGCTTATGCAGTTTATATTTATCAATATTTACCATATTAGAAATGACAAGATATTTTAAAACATTTATATAATTTTTATTTTATAACAATGATAATACTAAACCCATTTTGTTGATATATTTTGTTGAAAATAACAATATCATCCAAAAAATTATTGAGAAGGATGCTATTATTTTCTACTTTAATAGAAAAGAGATGGGTTCTTATTTTTATTTCTGCAACCAATCTGTTGTGATATGTTGTTTTGCTTGAAACTTATAAAGAAAAACTAACCTCACACAGAAACAAAGTTATAAAGATTGAGAAATATTTTGGTAACAGTTTTAGATAAGTGTAGCTATTTTTGATACTATATCCAAATTTGGATAAGTGGTAGTTTCTTAAAGATAATTTGAAAGATAGAATATGAAACTATATCATCAATGAATTTTTCATACTCTTGTATAGTAAAATCCACTAGTTTGTCATGTACTTTGAATGTATATTTTATCCAAAAATGATTTTGTATCATTATACATTGATCATTTAGAAAATATTTGTTCAATGAATTATATAGATCTTCTAAATATTGGAATATTTTATTATCTAATAACAAAAATAATAAATTACATTTGTTAATATCTCCACATATCACAACAGGAAAGATTTCAGTGCTGTAAAGATATAAAGCTCACAGAAGTGGTTGCAAGTTTCTACAATTTTAATACTTGCTTGAAACTGACATCTTATTTTTTTAAACTGTAATTATGTAGTTATGAAGAAAAGGTGACTATTGGTACAGATTGGTTTCTCTACCTTGACCTGTGCTAAGGTACCACGAGTTTTAGTCACTATTTGCACCAACAGTGCAAATATTAATACAATTATTCCAAGATAAACAGTATCATGCAAAAGGGTTATCCAACACTTTGCCTAATTTAGCATTACTTATGTTTATTGCTGGCATTTATTTAAATTATCTTCCATGGGATTAGTCTGTGCTTTTTCTGGACCAATACAAGCAAACAGCAAGGATAGCCATGTGTGTATATACTTCCATTTTTAAGTCAAACATACAATCATAAAGAAAAGATGCTAAATCAGTATTCACGCTTTCAACTAAATCATTAAATTGAAGATTTACTGTATCACTGAAAGAACATTGACATCATTTCTTGTTTTAACTTTTCATCTGGCAGACACTCACCAATGGCAAGTGTTCAAGGTTTTCTCAGTCTTTCAGCACCATGTACAGTTATCCAACCAATTAAATAAAAAAATTTACCATGTATGAGATTCCATGACTATTTCATATCTAGTTTGAAAAGATGTAAAAAAACAACTTTCAGCTTTTAAAGAACTCATCCTATTTACCTTTACAATATTCAAATCTTTTTTTTCTTTAAACTTTGAATGATTGCTTTCAAAAGGATGCCACATTTTACCTGACATATGCTACTACTCAGAAATGTTCTATAGTATAAGACACAATGAGGCAAATTGTTAACATCATATAAAGCTGAGAGAAAGATAGAGTTTGTCATATTTTCCTTTCTTAGTTACAGTTGGCCCAGTTTCTTCGGATTAGTTTTCTTTTTCCATGAGTCAGAATACTAACTGAAATGTCGGATTTATCTTTTTCAGCATCTATAATCATACACAGTGAAGCTGTGGGAAAACAGGTTGTCAAATCAACCTTTTTAGGCCAACATTCTAACACTCACTCTAAAAAAAGGGTAAATAAAATTTCTTTTGTTTAGGAACAATATCTTTTTATTACCAAATAATAACTATTTCAAATGGAATTCAATCATTGGGAAAACTTTTTGAATGATGTTTTAAAAAAGATAAATGAAAAACAAAAGTACCAAATACACTTAGTTCTTGCGTTTCCACATATTTACATTTACATTTATAATACACATATATTTGGAAGAATTTCTAGTTTCTGACTGTTTGCATTCTTTGTGTTGCTCTTTTTCTGATTCCATTTTACATTTTTTATATTGCCTTCTTTGGAGTGACTGAAGAATTTTTTGTTGTTTTATTTTACCTCTTATTAGGTTATTTATATATATATAGCACTATATATATGCTGAAAATATTTCCTTAGTTTGGATATTCTAAAAGACTTTACTCCGTAGAACATACTCATATGAGGATTTTATGTTAAGACAAAATATACTGTTGGGGCAAGAGAACTAGAGAGTAGGTAAGAATTGGAGAGTAAAGAATATCATTGGCCGGGCGCGGTGGCTCACGCCTGTAATCCCAGCTCTCTGGGACGCCGAGGTGGGCGGATTGTTTGAGCTCAGGAGTTCGAGACCAGCCTGAGCAAGAGCAAGACCCCATCTCTACCAAAAATAGAAAGAAATTAATTGGACGACTAAAAATATATAGAAAAAATTAGCCGGGCATGGTGGCACATGCCTGTAGTCCCAGCTACTCGGGAGGCTGAGGCAGTAGGATCGCTTGAGCCCAGGAGTTTGAGGTTACTGTGAGCTAGGATGACACCACGGCACTCTAGTCTGGGCAACACAGTGAGACTCTGTCTCAAAAAAAAAAAAAAAGAATAACATTTATTGGATGTCGGGCTGGCGGGGGTGGGGGTGGGGAGGGAGGAGGAGGGGACGGGTATATACATACACAAAGTGTGCGATGCGCACTATCCGGGAGATGGACACCCTTGAAGCTAGGACTTGGGGAGAAGGGGGGCACGGGCAACATAGGTAACCTAAACATCTGTACCCCCATAATATGCTGAAATTAAAAAAAAGAAGCTTGTAGAAGCTCTCAACAAAGTCTTTAAGTCCTTTAGCCACATAATAAGTCTAGGCTTATTAAACCACTTAGGCCAAAAGCAAACCATTCATAGTGAAATTAATCACCAGGTGATA
This sequence comes from Avahi laniger, assembly GCA_963575035.1. Lineage (NCBI taxonomy): Eukaryota > Metazoa > Chordata > Mammalia > Primates > Indriidae > Avahi > Avahi laniger. Next base: position 62,777 of record CAUYSK010123743.1, read on the forward strand.
TTTGGATCTTAAACAGTACAGTATAGAACCCACTCTCCTTACCTTGGCCAAAATAGCATCCTGAGATATAAAGATAGAATCTTTATATCTATCTTTACATATGTTTTGTTTTATTCTTTAAAAGTTAAAAGTTCATCCTTTCTAATTAATTTAATAATTAATTATTCTTTAAAAGTTAAACTAGTTCATCCTTCCTAATTAATTTAATGATATCTAAACTTAATATTATTACTGTTCTCTTAAAAATATTTTTTAAATTCTCATTCTAGCCTTTTTCCCAATAATAGATACTATTTTCTCTTTTATTCAGTCATAATCATTATAATTTTTATCTAATGTAATATTAAATTCACCATTTATACAACACACTTTCCATTCTACCTCATACAATCATTTTTAACAAATCATTCTTGAGGAAATTATTTTTTGTTAATTAAAAAAACTTCATAAAATCATAAAATAGAGTCTAAACAACATGTTCTCACACTTTCAGTTGAATTCACATTACTTTTATTGCAAAAATCATAACATTCTGAAACTAATTTGCAGAATAAGACCTAAGTAGGAACTTTTCTACTCTACTACAGCATGTATTACAACATTATCAATTTCTTTATTTCAGAATATTAGGATGGTACACATGTCTTGGTTATATGATTTGCTTTTGTGCAGTTTGAGTCAAAGTTGTAAGTGTGCCCATCACCAAGATAGCATGCATTGTACCTGTTCAGTACATATTGACCCTTACCCCCTGCCCCTTCCAACCTGCTTGGTTTCCATTGAGTTTTACTACCATATGTGCACGTGGGTGTTGATTGATTAGTTCCAATTTAATAGTGAGTACATGTGGTATTTGTTTTTCCATTCTTGCAATACTTTGCTTAGAATAATCTCCGGTTCCATCCAGGTTGTTGCAAAAGGTATTAGTTCACCATTTTTTTAATGGTGAACTATGATCTGTTTTAAAATGTGGTTGTAAAAAGCCATAAGTGCCGTCTGTCATGTTTCCTATGTGCATGTGCTGTTGACAAAACATTATTTTTTGCTTGATGCCAATAGATACCATTAAACTGTCATTTAAAGATTGAAAATTGCTTTCTATTTTTCCTATTTGTTAGTTTGCCTAGATATCTGCATTCATGTATGAAGTTTTTAAAATTCCAATTAATTATTTTCCCCATCTTATTACCTTTCTGATTGATGTATATCAGTTTGTTATAAAATACTTTGTTTCAGTCAGTTACCTATAAATGCATCAAATTTGACTATATATATTTACATCAGTCATTTAGCTACTATTTATTCCTTCATTACTGATTACTTATTTGCCAGATGATGGTATAGCTGAAAACACTAAGAAATTTGCATGTGAAATCATCTTTATCTTGGAGAGATGGTACCTAATATAAAATACTATGATTTTCCTAGACCAAACTAAAATTTAGCAAACCATCAAGTGGCAGCAATGTGTGTTATTTGTGAAGTGACAAAACATAGTATTCGTTCTATTTTTATCTGCATTATATATAAGCAAACATCAATAAATCATGATGCATGACATTATCTGAAGATACCCTTGTTGACAGTTTTATGCATGTGTCTGCTACACTCCTTTCTCCCTTCTCAAGGTATATTTAAGAGAGTAATTGTGATTCTTTAGGGATCTATATTGGATGATTTGTATGGGTTTAAACATTGGGTGCTTTCCTAAATTTATGCTTATCTAAGTTATATGTCAACTATTAAAATAAGTAGAGAATTAAAAAATCAAAGTCATGTTCATATAATGAGTTCTTGCCTAAAACTCAAGGGAACAAAAACACACTTTGGGTTGTTATTTAGTCCAAAGACTTAAGCGACTCTAAAAACTGGAAAATGGAGACAACATCTAATATCACCTTTGTGAAAAGTGTGGATGATGGTAGGGTAAGAATCTAGCCAAAGTTTATTTTAAAAACCCCCTTTGGACTCTATTAATTTCAGGACTTTTGGGCTTTCCTGATTCCAGGAGACACTGACAAAGTATAAGCTATTTAACTAATGTTTATTATTTAGCTATGAGCCACATAATATTTATAATTAAAATTGAAGATGTAAAATTCAATTTTATTTTTATAAAAAATAAACTTGAGGCTGGGTGTGGTGGCTCACGCCTGTAATCCTAGCACTCTGGGAGGCCGAGGCGGGTGGATTGTTTGAGCTCAGGAGTTCGAGACCAGCCTGAGCAAGAACAAGACCCCATCTCTACTAAAAAAAATAGAGAGAAATTATCTGGACAACTAAAAATATATATAGAAAAACTAGCCGGGCATGGTGGCGCATGCCTGTGGTCCCAATTACTTAGGGGGCTGAGACAGGAGGATTGCTTGAGCCCAGGAGTTTGAGGTTGCTGTGAGCTAGGCTGACGCCACGGCACTCACTCTAGCCCGGGCAAAAGAGTGAGACTCTGTCTCAAATAAATAAATAAATAAATAAATAAATAAATAAATAAAATAAACTTGAAACATTATTCCATGCCCCTAATCTGCAAGAACAAGTAACATGATTTAATCACTTGAGAGAATATCCATGAACTGAATATTTTTTTCAATCTTATACTGTCTTATCCTAATTAATACAGGGTCCTATATCTCTTTCATATATTGGCCTCCATATGACTTCCAAGTTCCAGGTGAGGTTGTGTCTTACGTAGCATCCAGATTTTGGTAGGAAATAGATAGTAAGAACTTATTTGTTCTCTTATTCATCTGCAAACATTTTCAGAAATGCACTTCATTTTGTATTGGTGTTCATTATAAGCTTCTACTTTTGTTGTATCTGATGAAAAGTACTTAGGCTCATCAATCTTCTAGTCACCTAGCTAATTTAGATTATTTCTACTACCAAGTATCTTTCTGGTTACCTTTTTCTTTATCAGACTATTCTTTACAAATATTCAGATGGAGATGAGAGACAATAAAAACAAACTCTAAATTCATTCTTGTGTTGATCCTAAGAGACTTAATGAAGGAGAGTCTTTAGTCTTTAAGCTGAGACCTACTCTTACCACCCTTTCTGCACTAAAGCTGCTTTACTAGTCTCAAATGGTGTATGTTATTATGTGTTTCACTGAGCATAATCCCATTGAAGGCACATACACTGTGTTATCTTTAGCTAGACTCCAGGGGCATGGTGGTACCATTCTTCTCTGTTCCTATTTCTATCTCTTCTTTATGGAAAACATTAAACTTGGCTTCCTTCAAACCTTAGTCTTTTAGCTTTTTAAAACAGCAGATTTTTGAAAATGAAAAACCTTTCCTACCAAGATTATTGTCCCTGCTTTCAGTGTAAAAATCTAGTTTGGAACACAAAGTCAATCATTCTATTCTATTTGAGTTCATTTTAGTTCTTTCTTTACTTCATGTTCTTGAAAGCAATGAATATTGCTGATTCAATTGCAGAGGGATGGTAAGAGGAGGGGAACAAATAAATGTGGTTTATAGGCCCAAATTTTTATATAACACACCTATATTTGCACAAATAATCTCCCCCATCCCTTTCTTTTAATTTAAACATAATACACATACGGAAAATTTTAGGGGTACATGTCATTATCCAAGTGAGAAAAGGAACATAACAAAGCTGCCAAAATCTACCTACGTGGCCAAAGTTAACAACTAGCATGATTTCTAACAGATTAGACCAAAGGATGGTTTTGTTTTTGTTTGAATTTTGTATAAATTATTATACTATATGTAGTAATCCAAGTTTTGTTTCACCTGTACTTTATGTTTGTGAGATTCTGTTGTTAGCTCTAGTTATGTCATTCTAATTTCTATAATTATGCTATTAAGTAAACATACTCTGATTGATACCTTTGGACTGATATATTCCAGTTTTCCAATTTAAATCTTTTACAAACAACGTTTCTACATATACTCTTGTATGTATTTTTGGTATATATGTGCACATAATTTGATTTGGACATGTTTTTAAATGTCACTAGATGATTTCAAATAATTTTCCAAAGAGGTTAAATAAATGTAATCTTCCTCAAGAAATGTGTGAACACATATCTCTGTCAATATTTAGTATTGTCAGGTTTTTACATCTTGTTTCTTTAACAACCATTTTTAGAAGGAAATTTCTTCAAACTCATAAAAAGCAACTGTGGAAAACCTACAACTAACATTATATTTAATTCAATGTTTGTAATTGATGTAGGTCATGATTTTTAAAAAAAAAATATCATCAGTAATTATCTCTTTAAATACGGCCATGGTCCTATTCTCTATTATTCTGATTTAAATGTATTTTAGTTGTTTTCTCATATTTATTTTTTTCTTCCTTCTGACCTGCCTTCAATTCACCAGTTTCTCTTCACTTATCTGGCATTACATCTACTTATTGAGTTTTAAAGTATAATAATTGTATTTTTTAGTTCTAGAATTTGAGGGTAGTTCTTTATATCTTACATGCAATATTTGATCATTTCATATTCTCATTGAAAATATTCAATCTTATATTTTCTTTCTTCCAAGATATTAATCTTAGTTACTTAAATATGAATCTTGAAGTGACACAACAGATCTCAGAGAAGCTGGCAGAAGCCCAATAGAGTTCCCTTTCATTTGCAAAGGGCAGGGCACCTTGGAATATTCATTCAAGAGAGGGGCCTGTGGGAAAAAATGTGTATGAATCTGAAAATGTCTATGTAAAACCCCTTGTATTTTATGGGTTGTAGTATCTTTTTGTTCTCATGCTTATATTCACACACACAAACATACACACACACAGATGCATATCATACATAAATGAAAATAAAAATGTATAAAAAACTTTAAATAATTTAAGTATGAAGAAAAAACCTATGAAGAAACAAAATAAGCATAGTTGTTATTAACTAGAGGAAACTGAGAAAGCAAGGATGCAGAATTCAATGTATAACTTTTCAGAATGCATTTAATTTTGATAAAATATTAGGCAAAGCTTGTGTTAGTTGAGAAAATAGAATTAAATACAACACACAAAGAGCTGTTTCATGGAGAATTCAAAAAAGGATTTGTCATTTAAAAGATTCTGAATTTGTCAAAGGGTTCTGTTTTTTGTTTTTTTTTCCTAAACTCTCTTCCATGTTTTATTTCTATCTCTGCATAGAGCAACAAAGTGAAATCCTGTTTTTCTGCTAGAAAGGGTGAGCCTGAAAATGAAAATACTCTGCTCCAGGGTAGTTGTCAAGGTGCCCAGTGTCAAAGTGGGAAAAGAGCCAAACTGCAAATGATAATCAAGCCATTATTCAAATACTGCAATAATGGAGGCAAGAGGCAAATAAAAAGAAAAGTGCTGGTCCTCTACTGTCCCATTTGTTCCCATGGAAGGACACTGGGCAAGGATCAGTCATTAACATTCAGTGCAGGTGGGGAAAACATCTGAGGAGCACTGAACAAAAGGCTCCTGACCCAGTCTATGGCCATGTGGGGCCTAGGGAGGGAGGAGGCAAGGGCCAGGAGATGAGAACTCAGTCAAAGAAGAGAAAGAGCCTCCGTAGTCTAGTGCTCTACCCCTTCTCCAATAGGAGATCTTAGGGAAGTAGCTGAAAAGTTCCTCACCTGGGGCCCCAGGTAGGGCCTGCAAATGAAGAAGCCTGGTCTGGAGGTGAAAATATATGTACAAACATGCCCAGCGGGGGGGAGGGGGAGTAGGGAAGGGCAGGAGGATGTGGAGGAGAGGAGGCTATATCTTTGACTGCAGCTCTCCCTGAGGCTGAGTACCATGTTTGGTGTGGAAAAGCATCTTTCCTCAATGAGGCTTAACAAGTAAAGCCTTCGTAATTGTCTATGGTCTGAAAGATCACGTATAGAATTTTGACCCCTAGGCAAACTGCTGTGTATTGCAGGGGTTGCATGGTCACCCACACCTTCTGTCATTTGGTAGAAGGGCACTCAAGGCTCAGAGGTATTTGTAGTCATGAACATGGTTTACTACAGTGAAAGGATATGCAGGAGAGTCAGTAAGAGAAAAGACACATCTGATGGAGTCTGGAGAAATCCAGGCACAGACTTCCAAAGTTCATCCTCTTGGGAAGAAGGAGGGAACTATCACAAAATGTTTTCCTTTCTCCAGCAGTTAAATGCAGCAACATACACAGTGTTTCTGCTCAGGGAAGCACACCTGAAATTCTAATTCCAGGATTTTTATGAGGAATGGGGCACACTGGCATTCTTTGCCTGTGCATCCATCCATGGTTATCAAAATTCCAAACTCCTAGAAGAAAATCAAATTATGTGCCAAACTGAGTCCTACAAAGAGGAATGTTAAAATCCTAACTGCAGGTAACTCAGAATGTGACCTTATATGGGAATGAGGTCATTGCAGACATATTTAGTCAATTTCAGATGAGGTTGTGCTGTAGTAGAGTGGGTCCTTAATCTAATATGACTTGTGTCTTTATAAGAAGAGAGATATTTGGACACCGATAGAGAAGACAGATGACTATTGAAGACAGAGGGAGAGCCTGGAGTTATACTTCTGCAAACAAAGGAACACCTGGGAATACCAGAAGCCAAAAGAGGCAAGGCGGGATCCTCTGCTAGAGGCGTCTGAGGGAGCAGGGACTTGCCAACACTTTGATTTCAGACTTCTGGAACTGTGAAAGTATAAATTTCTGTTCTAAGTCACTGTGTCTGATACTTTGTTATGACAGCCCTAGGAAACTAATACAGATTTGGGTACTGGTATTGGGGGTGGTGCTATAACAAACACATAAAAAAATGTGGAAGTGCAACTGGAATTGGGTAATGGGTAGAGGCTAAAAGAGTTTTGAAGCTCCTAATAGAAAAAAAAATCCTAGACTGACTTGAAGAGATTGTGGATGGAAATAATGGCCATTAAAGAACATTCTTTTGGGAAATCAGAAAGAAGTTAGGAGAGCTGCGAAGAAAGTTATTATCTTAGAGAACACATATACTGTCACAGAATGCTGCTATAAATGTTAACAGTAAGAGTACTTCTGATGAAATCTCACATAGAAATAAAGAATACGCTGTGGAAAACTGGAGGGAATGCACTCTTTGTTATAAAGTGGCAAAGACCTTGGCTGAATTAGGTTTTACTATTTTGTGAAAAGTAGAATTTCTTAGTGATAAACTTGGATATTTAGAAAGGATATTTCCGAGTAAAGTGTGGATGTTATGGCCTGGGATGTTCTTGCTGTTTATAGTAAAATGCAAGAGGCAATGCACAAATTGAAGAATAAATCATTAAGCAAAAAGGAAACAGCACTTGCTAATTTGGAAAATTTTTATCCCTATAGTAAGGTCTAGAAACAGAGTCAAAGGTTCGGCTGGACAACCATATGCTAAAGAAACTGGGTACGTTGCTTGTGTATCCAATACATTCTCTCAGTGGGATTCAGGAATAGAGATGTGATTATCCAGGAAAGGTGTGTGAAGGATCTTACTGTTTAATGATTTAGACTCTCACAAATTGCTCAGGAGACTCAATGTTTTAGAATTATACCAGCAGAAACAAACACTTCCAGCTTGAACTGAGAGAGACAGAGACAGAAAGAGATGAATAAAGAATGACTGAGGGCAGGGACATAGATGCAGAACCCTGGGCTGCTAGGACCTCCTTGGGCAGAGATGGTAGGACCACCTCTCATGTGGCCCCAGAGGGCTCAAAGGACAAAGCATTAAGAGGACACAGCATTGGGCCACAGAGGATTATTCTCAAGCCTTGAAATCTAATGAAATTTGTCCTGCTGAATTTTGGACTTGCGTGGGACCTGAGATCCCTTTCTTCCTATTTTTCCCTTTTTGGAATGGGAAGGTCTCTCCTGTGACTGGCCCACCACTGCATTTTGTAAGCACATAATTTGTTTTCTGGTTTCACAGGCACCCTGAAGAAGAGCAATGTTGCTCCAAAATGGACCATATCCAAAGTCACACCCACAAATGATTTAGATGATAAGATTTGGGACTTTTTGAGTTGTTTATATTTAGATTGACTTGGACTTAGAGTTGATGCTGGAATGGGTTAAAACTTTTGGGGATGTCAGGATGGGATGAATGTATTTTCTATGTGAGAAGGGTATGAATTGGGGGGTGTTAGAAGGTGGACTGTTGTGGGTTGAATTATGTTCCACTTAAAAATATATTGAAGTTCTCAGATTAAAATATACTTATGTACAAACAAAAAGTCTGATATAATAACTGTCTATAAAATGATTTTTGTTTCTAAATTTCAATATGTTTGACCATTAGGTATGATCAGTGAGAGTACTGAGTTTGGTATCTGATATAAATTAAATTTCTATAGAGGCATGTCCATGTCATTCTATTTATATTTTCACTCCCATATCAATCGTTGATTATAATATAATTAAAAAACTAAAATAATTTATTAACATGGCTATTAACATAATTAATGAATATAACTATTGATAAAACTAACACAACTATTAAGTTTGATCACCATGTAAAGATAAATTGGCTGAAATCTTAAAACCACTGTAATAGGTAGGACGATTTCACTAAAAACTTCTCAGGATGTTTCTAGCACAGATCTCATCTGCCAAAATTATTATCCATGCAAGCCTGCAAAGATAGAATAGGCAAGTACAAAAACCATAAAGTCTATTTGAGTATTTAGAAATGGAGATTATGCAATTGCTTCCTTCAAATGGAAGTGAATATATATCTACAATTGTCTATCTATTTTCTGGATGGTCATTGTGTTTTCTCTGCCAAATGACAACCACATTAACAAAAAGAAAACAAAGCCAAATTAAATAAACAAGTGAAACTGACAATCACCCTTCTAGATTTTGTATGTTCAATTTGGTAGGATATTACCAATATCTTTATCCAGAGACTGCAATCAAATAGCTGTGCATAGTACTGCCCATCATCCAGAAACTCCATTGTATTGATCATCCTTTATCAGCAATGAAAAATGAAAGAACAAATAAAGTTTGGGAAATTATTTGAAGGGTTAACTATCATGACTTAGGTATTCTTCTTTGCTTCCTTGGCTATCAGAAATTCACTGACTGGAAGTCATAGGTTATCATTCTATAAACTCTCAACCAGTGAGACTAGCAGTTACACCTCCAATAATTGACTGCATCTTTTAAAGGGTTAGTACAATATACAAAAGTTTACAACCAATAGGTCCAGTAAGCTTTAGTAAAGGAAAAGCACAGAAAAAAATGTAAGAATGATCTTGAACCTCATTGGAAATGACTGTATCTATTAATCTGGTAGTTAGAGATGTAACACAGAGTCTATGGTGATTCTGTGCAGGCAGATGGCATCACAGAGAATTTAGCTTTTCCAAGGACCTGGGATAAAATAGCAGACTTTCAGACTTCTAAGATTTCCAGACCCAGAACCTGAATATCAAGATTACTTCACATTTATTTTCTCTTTGTTCTTTCTTTTTCAAAATAGCTATCTTTAGCCATTATTTTTATTTTAAAATTATAGTGTTTTATCTATTAATGGTGAAAAGTTTAAGACATTTTCCCTTTGTTTCTAATGCTTTGGTTTGTAAAGGCTAATCCTTCCTTCACTGATAAGAGAAGGAAGGAAATAGAAAGATAAGAAGAAAAGTTGGAAACCAGGCTACTGTGTCACTTTGCAAGTTGGCGAGATGAGATGTAGAATTTTTTTTTCTAGTTAGGATTAAGAAAAATAGCTCTTGGTAAAAGGAAGATGTCGAGATGTACTAATGGTCTACTTTTTGTGTTTCTTGGCACCACAATTCTGTATCATATCCTGTCCAGTATGATAAGTGCTTCCATATAGCCACTGTCTGATGAAGGAATTCACCAGACAACAAAACAAAACGAAGCAAAATTCAAGAAGAAACTGATGGTCCACTGGAAACTCAAGCATTTTCTAAGATTCTGGACCTTTTCAGATTTGGAAACCTGAATAAAGATAAAAATTTGAACCCTTAACATTAGACATGAGGACGTTTTTCCTGAGGAAAATGCTGATAAAGAATAATGAATGTAAAAGTCCCTGAAAGTCTAAAAATGTTTCATTGTGACCTCTGAAAAATCATCTTCAGCTATTCTTCTTCATCAAAACTTTGCTAACTCTAATTGACCAACCAATAGCTGATAAACTGCAACCACTACATTGCCACTCTACCATTCTGTTCTGTAACTAATGTAACACTTCCACAAATACTGAAGAATTTCCTTTGTGAACATTATTGAAACAAAACTAAATTTTGACTTATTTTCCATCTGTCATATAACACATTGAAGCACCTTCCTCCTCTCCCTAACATTCATTTCAAAGTTATTCTCATTTTGCAACATTTTCACATAAAATTGAGCTAATGAGTTAGCTTGGTTTTTCTCTTCCTATTATATGTATTGGACATTTAATTTGGTCACCAAGAAACAAATATTAAAATGAACAAGAAACAAGAATATGATGTGTACAACAGGCAAATATTTCATTATCAATTTTCTAAAGTAGATGCCATAAAAATAAGTAAATCTAAAAGGTATGATCTGTTTATTCAAACTTAGCAAGGAAATCAAACAAATCCACTGAAGCAACTATAAGAGAGTACATTAGGTGGTTTGAGGTTTATCATAGCAAACTTATGCCAAGTTCGAGTTTGTTTGCTATGGGGGTGGCAAAATATATATTTATATTAATTATTTACAGATCTAAACAGTGAGAAAATATAATGGTCATGAAATTCTTAAATAAGTATATTTAGGAATAAATAATAGAAAAAATATAGAGATGTTAAGGGTTATAAATTTTATCTCATAATCAATTGAAAACACTAAGCTTTCTTAAGGAGATAAAACTTAACTAATTTCTGTTATAGATATGATTATTGAAAGACTACGAGTTACGATTTAGAAATATATTGTAATAAAATAACTTAAGAGAAGATGATGGGTACATACTCAGAATAATGTTTCAATGAACTGACAGTTTCTTCTAAATGTGAGAGCTAATAAAAGTCAGAAAAAAATGTATCTCAATATTAGAGAGGAAGATGATCCCTTTCTTTTGCAAAAGGGCTACTTCTTTTGTTAATGAACACAATTAAGTGAAAGTAGACTAGTTCCTGCATTTCAGAAAGTATTTCTTGGCACTCTGGGATAAACTGCAAATCCAGCCTTCACCCTCACACCATACAGAGTTACAGAAGGTTTGTTCAAAACACATCAAGGAATCCGAAGTCAATTTTGTTTATTGGAAATTCTTTACCACATATTCAGTGACAAAGCTGACAAAAATATTCCTATCATTTATTTTCACTTCTTCCTCCCAAAGACCGTACTGTTAAGTAGCTTCTTTAGGTTAATCATGGCCTTCTCTTTTGCTTCCTTCATTCAGATTTAACAGTCTTAGGCAATGCCTGTTTAGTCAATATCTGTTGCTTAAAGCTGTACCATCTCTTTTCTTCTTATTAAAACAGACCCTACTGCTAACCTATTTCCTGGGTATTGTATATGATTTAAGGTAGAATAAAGTTTATCTGAAAAAGTAATCTTTGTTATTTGTTAATGTGCTAACTTTTAGAAAATACTGGGGCCTAACTCTAAAGCACTACTCCTTAATTTTGCAGATTGCATAATATTTAGTTTTAGTTTTTATTCTAAGGTTACACTTGCTAACTTTGAAATCACAATCAGTGAGTGGTCAGTTTATCTGAATTAGTTTCATCATTTGTAACATGGGAATAATGTGATATGTATGTATAAATGTGGTTTATGTAAAATGTGATAATGAATGCTGAAGTATGTTTAAATGATTCACTATGTCTCTTTTTTATGTCTATTATTCTCATTGTAATAAGCATTTGAAATAAATATAAAAATACTTTGATCTCTAAACTGAGAAAAGTTCACGTGTTCAAGCTTTAAGGGATTTTCTTTATATCCTACATTGGAATTATAAACAACAAATTAATCATATTCATAAAAATGATAACTATCAATATTTGTTCAAATAACTTCCTAAATACAAATTCATTATCACCTAACCCCAGTGAGATTGGTCTCTATCAAAAAATCCCAAAACAACAAATGCTGGCAAGGATGTGGAGAGACAGGAACACTCTTACACTGCTGGTGGGACTGCAAATTAGTGCAACCTATGTGGAAAAGAATTTGAAAATTTCTCAAAGAGCTAAAAATAGAAATACCATTCGACCCAGCAATAGCTCTGTTAGGCATCTACCAAAAGAACAAAAAGCATTCTATGATAAAGACATCTGCACCCGAATGTTTATGACAGCACAATTCACTGTTGCAAATATGTGGAAACAACTCAAGTGCCCATCAACTAATGAATGAATTATTAAAATTTGGTATATGTATGCAATGGAATATTACTCAATCATAAGAAACGATAGTGATCTAGCACCTCTTATACTTTCCTGGATTAAACTTAAACCCATTATCCAAAGTGAGGTACCACAAGATCGGAAGAATGTGGTCCACTTGTACTTGCCATCGAATTGGTACTAACTGACGAACACTAGGGTTCTCACATGGCAGAAATACTCTGCAGAGATTAGGGGGATGAGGGGATAAAATCGCAACTAAAGGACACGGGGAGCACTGTAGCAGGGAAGGGCACGCCCCTAACGCTTGCTTGGGTGAGGCAAAGACATAAAATGTAACCATAATGTTTGTACCCTCATAATACCCTGAAATAAAAAAAAAAAAATCTCCATTTCATAAACGGACAATGGTGAAATAAACAGCAGTGATTGGTCCATAACAGACAGCAAATATTTCTGGACAAGAATAACAAGGATTCCTTTATTCAAGAGTGGAACAATTTTGTTCATTAGCT
>CAUYSK010123744.1:0-35794 GCA_963575035.1 Avahi laniger
TATGGTTCCTGGGGAAGATACTTACTTATTTAATTGATTTGCATTTTTTTTTTGGGTTCCCCAAGAGCATGATGTTTTAAAATAATTGCCTCACCATGCGTACTTTCTATCATCAATTGGAATAGTCATTCAACTTTTTTATGCTCTATCCCAGAATTGAGCTTTTTTTTTTTTTTATTACAGGGTATTGTGAGGGTACAAACATTATGGTTACACTTTATATCTTTGTCTCACCCAAGTACCAATTAAAGGCATGCCCTTCCCCCCTACAGTGCTCCCCGTGTCCTTTAGTTGTGGATTTACCCCTTCATCCCCGAATCCCTAGAGAGTATTTCTGCCATGTGATTACCCTAGTGTTGATCAGTTAGTACCAATTTGATGGCGAGTACAAGTGGAGCCCGTTCTTCTGCTCTTGTGGTGCCTCACTTTGGATAATGGGCTTAAGTTTAATCCAGGAAAGTGTAAGAGGTTCTAGATCACTGTCGTTTCTTATGATTGAGTAACATTCCATTGTAAACATATACTGAATTTTAATAATCCACTCATGAATTGATGGGCACTTGGGTTTTTTCCACATCCTTGCAATAGTGAATTGTGCTGCCATAAACATTCGGGTGCAGATGTCTTCATCATAGAATGTTTTGTGCTCTTTTGGGTAGATGCCTAATAGTGCTATTTCTATTTTTAGCTCTCTGAGGTATCTCCAAATTCTTTTCCACAGAGGTTGCACTAATTTGCAGTCCCACCAACAGTGTAAGAGTGTTCCTGTCTCTCTGCATCCTTGCCAGCATTTGTTGTTTTGTGATCTTTTGATAGAGGCCAATCTCACTGGGGTTAGGTGATATCTCATTGTGGTTTTGATTTGCATTTCTCTAATGATTAGAGATGTTGAGCATTTTTTTTTTTTTGACAGCAGGTTTTCCTCTACTTAGGGGGGGAAAATGTGCTTTGCAGCATCTGTTGATGAAAGCAGAAAACCCTGTTCGTTGACTTCGACCATCATTCAGATGGTGGAAAATTGTTTTTGTATGGGGACGGGGAGTGGAAAACAGAAAAAGAAGAAAAATCGAATGACATGCCAGCAATTTTAGTTAATTTCATAATAACTTAATCTATGTCAGACAAAGTAAAATGGATCACAACCTAAAAGGAAATGACTTTTTAATGAAAATTGTTCAGGCATGTCATGTACATCGTGAGCACACACGTGTGTGTGGCTTTCCTATTTCAGACAAAACTGCTAAACAGAAAAAAAAAGAATATTAAAAGGCTATAGTAATTTCATAAGCCAGTGTTGTGTTTTTCTCTTTAGTTTTCTATATGAAATGTTGGATGCAAATTATATGGGATAAAATAATTGTTCTCTCCCTGAACTATAGTCACAGTGTGACCTATTGGGTTTGCTCTATTTACTGTGTCTGCAGCATAATTATTAAGACTTAGCCACGCTCCCAAATAGTTACAGATGTGGGAGAAAAATAAATTACTTTTGCATGCTAGCTCTGGAAGTCGTGCTGTTGTAATATAATGTAATCGGCCATGAACAAAAGGAAGTTATTATATTCATTTATATTAGTTTGAAAGCCACAGAAATGTATTAGATTATTTTAGGCTGGAGAATTAAAGCGGCACCATTGGTGATTCTTTTTTTCCGTGATCATCCAGCTTGACTCTGAAGGTCATCGTCGTGAAATGGGAATAACTTGAGCCTTTTCATTTTACTTAAGATGTAAGCAAATATGCTGGGTGTCATCAAATATTTGAAGACATAGGGCAGAGAGGTCAGATTTGTTCTGTATGACTCCAGGTGAGGAGAAACAGGATGGACGGGTGTAAGCAACAAGACATATTTTAATGAAGAAATGACTATTGTCAGAACTGTCTAAAGATGGCATGGAATTCCTTGAGAGCCGATGAGTTCTCGGTGCCTTATGTTCCTACCTGTAGGTCCCTTTAAGTCCAGACATTCTCCAAAATTAGATATATGGGTATAAAAAAAAAAAGACATTGAAAGTCCTTTCTCTTCCAACCCAGAAACCTATGAAATCAGCCCTCTGGGGGAAGCCTGGGTTTTTAGCAAAATATATTGGAATTGTGAGCGAACCACTTAGATATCATGGCTTTGGGAAAATTCCTCCTGCCACTGTTTTCCAGTTTACATAAATGTATATAATTTATATGTAGGATATAAATTATGTGTAATTATGTATAAATATATATAAAATTATATGAAATATATATTTATGTACCATAAAAATTAATGTATAAATGTATATGTACACTTATATAAATGTATTTATATAAATTGGGAAGTAGTGGTAAGAGGAAAATGTATTTTAAAGGATAATGATATTTTTTAATATGCAGAAATATGATTAAGTTAATATAGATTTCCGTGAGATACATTGATCCATTTGCTAAACCTTATATACGTAAACAATACTTCAGTATAAAGGCAGTTAAATATTTTGTTCTTCACCTAAAATGTGAAAAAAAATAAGAGGACGGTGATTTCAGCTACACAGAGGAGCAAATAAATGATTTAAGATGGATGAAAAATGTAAAATTATAAACTTTGTTATGGGTGACAAGTTTTTGTTGGTGATTTTTTTTTCCCCATTGTTGAGACAGCTTAAATATGTTCTCGCCTCATGGCAATTGTTTACAATTTTTCACTGAATTTTTTCACAGTTTCTCAAGGTTACCAATTATATTTTCAGGTTAAACTACAATTGCATAAGCATAATTTTAGTCATTTTTAAAGAGGAGAGATGCTATTAATATAAGTTCTAACATGTTACAATATTCTATGGCTTTGCTTGAATACTATGAAAAATATTGAGAGAGAGTAAAGGAGAAGAAAGAGCAAGCTATATTTTTTAAAAGTGATGATTTTGAGTAGACTTTCATAATTAGGTTTTTAAATCTTCTGTGAAATACTGGTAATTGTTGGCTTCTAACCAGTTTAGTAGCTCTTACTAAACATTTTTCTAAGTCTAAATTTCCATTTATGTTTGAAACCATTCAAAACTGGAAATTTGAAACATCATTAATCAGATTCATGCTGTTTCGTTGTTATTTTTGTTGTTGTATTTAGCTGGTCCTTTGAGACTTCCCTTTGAAAGACAATTTTGCAAATCTCAAAATTTTTTTAGTCCGAATGTGGTCACAGTTGGGAAAATAAAGATGGTAGTCTATCCCATACGGTAGCTTAGAGTTCAAACACAGGTCTTACATTGAGGCAAATAGTATCCTTGTTGCTACTTTTAGATGACTATAGGTCATGTGGACAAGAGTCCTTTTAGCTGCCTGATTTTCTCTCACCTAGATTTCGTGCTTTCCCAAGGGGCTCAGGCGAGGATGCATCATTAATCTAAACAACAGGTATTCTTCAGTGTTCCTTAAGATACTTGTGACTCCGCCATTGGACTGGTACTAGTTATAAATGGGACAATGAGATGACCTAAAATTGATTCTTTGGTTAATTGAGAAAAGACTCAAGACAGAGTGAGAAGGGACAAGTAGGGGAAAGGGAAGCCTGTGTTAGTGTAAAATCATTTAAATTGCCTTAGATTTAAGTGATAGAGTTTGAAACAGAAAGGAAAGGCAGGTAATGAATCATCATTTGCAGAGAACCTGGTTTAATTAACCTTGCATTTCCACTTGCGTAGTCTTTCTGGGCAGGTGAGGAAAAAATGCTGTGGGATAGAATTGACCTTGCCTTCCTAGCCATGCATATGGAAATGCCACGCAGGGACTTTACAATTAATATTGATTCAGAGTCAGAAGCGCAACACCGATTGCAATGGAAAAGACTGTGGGGGGTGGGGGGGGGAGGGGACCTCCTGAAATTTTCATTTGGAATGTATGAAAGTGTAAGTCATAATTATTGACTTATGTGGAGATGCTGAGGGTAGGTTCTGGGGCCTGAAATGACTTCTCATTGCTACAAAGGCAGCTTTTTCATGCCACTGTGATTATGCCTAATGTATTTCCTGCTAAAAAGAAGGGTTTGCGATGTAAGCGACAGAGATACCTATTTTAAGTCTTATCCGTGTAGCGGTGTACATCTATAAATATAAGCTTATTTTAGTACGTGATTTTTATGTATCATAGGTCTCTGTCAGCACATAATTAACAAAGTCTTACATCATGTAGGTGCAACCAAATTCTTACTGATTAATGCAATACCACATCTCGCCTGCAATGCCATTTTGTGACATGAATCCAAGGACACTGTCACAGTAAAACTACAGACATGTGAACATGTTTTATGACCAAACAGTCCTGGGTTAACAACCACCACGGGGAAGTCCAATTAACAAATTCATTCATTTGGGCCCTATTTATACTTCTGCTGTCAACTCTAATTACTTACTTTTGAAATAAAAACTTTGGCCGTCAGAGTGGTCCCCCGTGCCTGTCAGTGAATGATAATCTGTTTGAATCTCTTCAGCTGTGTTAGAATTTCTCAGGTCTGCCATCTGGTCGTGGGAACCGAAGCTCAATCAATATTTATACATACAAAATGATCGTTCGCTAGAAGGGATGGTTCATGGTTTCACTAGAATCACAAACATAGCCAGGATTTGTGATTCAAAAACGTTTAGTCCATGCCATTGGGTGTTTTGCTTCTTAATAGGAAAAGAGTTATTGTGGTCTAAAACTTACTGGATGTGAAACCTGTGTTTTCACTGGTTAAAGGGAGGCGTGGGCCAGGTCGGGTAGATACGGCTGTAGCAATGCAGAGACCACTGCTTACCACTTGCTAACTTATACCTGGTGTCTTCCAGAAAAACCGTTTTCCACGAAAACGCTGGCTTGAAGCTGATCCCCTGCTCAAACGGGTCCTCCCTCTGCCACATGAGCAATTCTGGGACTTTCAAATGCTTATGAAATTCCCCCACGTCTTTTTGGCATCAATAAGCCGTAACGTTGTCAATGAACAGAGCGCCTTTTCAACCTATAGGTTTAGAAACTGAAGTGTGACTCACATTGACAACAGTGCTACCAGAGGTCATCCATTTGCAGAGTGGAAGGAGCTGCAGTGATTTCTAGCCCTGCACGCTCCCGTCGCTGATGCGTCACTGCAGGACAGAGGCGTGAAGCTCGGCATTAGTTGACGTGGTCAGGGCATCATTTGCTCAGGGACAATGTCTGGAATCATTGCGTATTTCTTCTCTCTGTCAGAGCTCATGCAGGTGGTTCTTAGCTTTTGTGAGTCTTGGTCTGTGCTAACGGGGAAATATGCATCTGGAAAAATAACCGTTCTTGGTCGATATGAATGTTAATTAAGTGTGAATCTTCCTTTTAAACAAATCAAGACCACTAGAAATAAACATCCAAAAGGTTAATTGTGGGCTAGGCACGGTGGCTCACATCTGTAATCCTGGCAATTTGGGAGACCAAGGAGGGAAGATCGTTTGAGGCCAGGAGTTTGAGACCAGCCTGGGCAACACAGTGAGATCTTGTCTCTACAAAAGAAAAAAAAATTAGTAGGGTATGGTGACACACGCCTGTAGTCCCAGTTACTAGGGAGGCTGAGGCAGGAGAATCGCTTGAGCCCAGGAGTTTGAGGTTGCAGTGAGCTATGATGACATCACTGCACTCTAACCTGGGTGACAGCAAGACGCTGTCTCAAAAAAAAAAAAAAAAAACAGGGTTAATTGTGGTTGGTTATTATTAGTGTTCAAAAATTATTTGTTCTAGACCAAAATACCAGAATTCCCATGAGTCATTTCTTTCACATTTTTGTCATTACAAATTACTGGTTTTTACCTAATAACTTAGAATGTTCTCAGACTTTCAAAGACATAAACTCCTCCCAGGGAGCTTATTTAAGGTGCAGATTCCAAGGTTCTATCTCCCAGTGTTTGCTATTCAGTTGTTCCGGGCTGGGGCCCAAGAAATAGAATGTTAAACAAGCACTCCAGGAGGTTCCGTTATAGATAATCAGAAGTTATTTTGAGGATCTTCAACCTAGTGTGCTGATTTTGAATTTTGATTAATTTTAAATTTTAGTTCTCGTTTTCACTGAGAAATGAATTAAAGTACTGTCTTTGAATGAAATATGCATAAGTGCTTCTATGGCTTTAATGCTATTCAAGATTCTTCATGTCTTGACCTATATTCTGACAACCTGATTTTTATGTTAATACTTAAATTCTTTATTGAAATATTCCTTAAAAGTTACTAGTGTCTTTTTTAGAAAGACCACAATGTCAAAGACATTAATACTTTCTCACTTTGCACACGTGTTCATGTATAATCCAATGTGGAAGTGAGATTCTGATTTTGTATCTGTTTAAAAAAAAAATCTCCCAATAAATAAATAAATGAAAGAAGAATAATAAAGGAGGAGCTATGCAGAAATTAGGAGGCTTTCAGAAATTTACAGGTAATTTATGAAGCTCAGTAAGGCAAAAAGCATTGTGCACCTGGTGTCTCTTCCTCTTTCTATTAGGACACTAGTCCAATTGGATTGGCGCCCCCCTCTTGTGACTCTGTTTAACTTCAATTATCTCCTTAAAGGTCCTATCTTTGAATATAGTCATATGGGGGATTAGGGGCTTAACATATGAATTTTGGAGAGAGAAACTTGAGTCACGAGATTGAATAAACAGGTAAAAGTAGTACACGATTATTGTCCAGATACACAATTTGATGAGCAAACAGAACCAAAGACAATGTCTACTCTAATGTGGCAAATGATATAATTAATATAAACAGGGCCTAGGAGAGCCCAGAGAAGAACACAGTTGTCACAGGACCCAGTGGGGAAAGCCTCGTGGAGGAGATTGTATTTAAACAGGTCTCGGAGCTGAGTATTTCTTAAAAGGAGGGAAACTGAGGCGGGGTGCGTAGCATAGGACTTACATATTTGGGTGTCTACGAATAGAAGCAGTAGAAGTGGGAACACATGGGGAGATGGTGGGTCATGAAGCTGGAAAGATTAGTTCAGAGAATATTGAAACGGTGTTGGACGCCATGTCAAGGAGTTTGGACCACGGAGGATGGTAGCCGGTTTTGTACAGAGGAGTGATGCGATCTCTGAATTGTACGCCATGAAATAACAGAAGTTCAGAGTCACAGGCGCTGGACAGCCTGGCTTTATATGATCTTGACTGGGCAAATTGCTTAACCTCTGAGAACCTTTGATTCTTTATCTCTGAAATAAGGATCACGCTATCCCCTTCTTCCTAGGTTTGTTGTGAAGACTAGATGAGATAATCGTGGAAAGTGCTCGCCACAGAGCAAACTCTCAGTGTACGCTCCATTGGGGACCGCTGGTTTCAGCAAATGCTCAGCAAATACATATGCCGGGCATGGTGCTCGAGCTCTGGTTTGACAATATTAAAATGACTAAAAACTGTTCAGAATTGAAAATGCAGAAAGTCACATCCTCGACACCAACCCGTAAGGCAAGTAGTATGAGTCATCCAGTGGAGGAAGGAGTAGAGAGAGGAACCTAGGGACAAAGACGATAGATCAAAGCTGTTTTAAATAATATATTAAATACAAGGGAGACAGCCTTGTATCAGGACCTCCAGGAGAACTAGTGAGGTATTTTTTAATCTGTCATATCTGCAGTCCTTGTATCAACACCCCTGGACTCCACATTGACATATTTCTGTCTGTTTCCTAGAGTAATGGGGGGAAAAAAAAAACTCCCACTTTTTTTTTTTTTAATATCTTCATCCTTTTTAATTCTGGCCTTTTATGTTAGTGCTATACTCCATTCAATCAGTATTTCATCCTCGGAGGTAAAGTCATGTTTCCCGAACTAACATTGTTTTTCTGTTAATGAACATCAGTTAAGAACAATTAATTGAATGCTGGCACAAGCACCATAAATCATCGTGATGCCTGACTGTTATTACCCAGTTCTAAAAACACCTCTTGTGGTAAGATTCGACACAGCTTATAGTAACATCCAAAAATGTCTAACCAGGATGACATAATTGTCAAATATGGAATTGTGCTTTTACTGCCTGTAGCATTCGCTACCATTTGAAAATGTCAGAAATTACTGCTGTCGTCAGGTCAAACATTTAAATGCACATCCAGAATATATTCTCTGCGGAGGTTATAAAACATCACTTCTCCTTGGTGACTTCACAGTTTAATACCCTGTGTATCGAGAAGTGTCTCCCTGTATGTTCATACTACATTTCAGGATTGGGAAGAATGGGAGGGAGTCTAGCTCTGTCTATGCGACTAAGAATTATTAGGGGTGGAAATTGGATACAAGGATCTTTTTGAAGGGAATAAGGATGGATTTGTCACGCTGGGTAATATTTTTAAATGAATGTTGACATGTTCAATAGACTTCATAACAGCTGATTAGCATCTCAGAATACTCATGAACCCCGGTGACACCAGGTGTCTTATAAGGGGTGTCAGATCATAGCACGGATTCACTGCAGTCAAAGGACGTGCTGCATTTGTGTTGAATTTTCCCCTCTATTTTAGCACTTAGTATTTTAACATAGGATAGTATTCCATTATATAAACTCTTGCTAAAATGTCACTGTTGTATAACATTTATTTACTCTTTTGCTTCGTAACCTAAATTGTCAAATTAGTCTCTCTTTGCCAACTTCCTCTCCCAGCGGTAGAATATCTAGCTGTGTCAATATGTCCTCCTTTGACAGTTTTCTATCAGATGGCAAGATAGTTCTGTCAAACAGCTGGGTAACCACATTACAATAATTCAACAGGTTGTTTGAAAGGAACAATCAGTTAAAATTCAATGAACATTTCTGCTTACAGGGAGCACAGCAGTCACCGCTAGAGTAGGTATTAGTCTACATTTATTTTATTAGAGTTCACCCATGATAGGCCATTAGTATGGAGTGTGCTTTCATTAAAATGCAAGGAGTAAGCTTATGTAAATTGCAAATACAGTGCATCCATCCAAATATTTGTCTTGAAGGATATAGTTCATGGAAATCTTTTCTTTGTCATTTAGTGTAGCATGTAATAATGTTCTTTAATATCATGGTGGTTTGTTCCTATGATCCTGTGTTTGACCATTGAACTGCGGTATGTAAAACATTTCGTATACTAGAGACTGCTCATCAAATTGTCTTCTCCATGAAATGAAATAGAACCATTTATTCCAAGTAATAGAAAATTACTATAATTATCCCATTCCACATGGAAGTTTGTGATTACTTGGGAAAAGAAAACCAACCACTTTTCAAGCCAGAGATAGGTAGATTCTCAATGGTCACCCACTGACATTTCTTCTAAATGGGATGACGCAGCTGGGAGGCCTGATTGATTTCACTAGTTATAGGAGACTTATTTGAGTTGTTTCTTTGTTGTTCTCAGAGCAGTTAGGACAATAGATGCAGGATAGGTTGATCCACGTTCAAATCCTGGCTCTGCCACTTAGGAGCTTTGTAACCTTGGTGAGTTAAACCTTTTTATAAACCAGTTTCTTCATCTGTTACATGGACGTAATAATAGTACAACCCTTGGGATTATTCTGAAGATTGGATGAATATATTTACCTAATAAGCTAAAAGCAGTGTCTGACACATAGTAAGAATTCCATACATTTAGCCCATCATTATTATTTTAACTTTAGTTAACG
The DNA here is from genome assembly GCA_963575035.1 of Avahi laniger. Classification (NCBI taxonomy): domain Eukaryota; kingdom Metazoa; phylum Chordata; class Mammalia; order Primates; family Indriidae; genus Avahi; species Avahi laniger. The sequence continues at coordinate 9,602 of CAUYSK010123744.1, forward strand.
TGAATTGATGTGCTGAAGTTAAGTTCTGTTAAATTTTTTTGATGCTTTGTTGAGCACAAGAAAGGTATCAAGGATGGAAGTGTTGTTCTAATTTTCTAAATTGATGGAGCATTTGGATTCTGAAAATAATAGATTGTTACAATTTCTCTTTCAAAAAATTCTAGTCAAAATTACCAAACAGATGGCTTTTGAGCATTCAGAAAAAATGTGGTGGTCACTAACCGTCTTAATGTGTTAATTAAAAGCAAGTCACTTCAAACTAGCCTAATCTCATTTTTGGAAAGTGTTATTGGATTTTTGGAATGAGAGATGCCCTCCTTGAGTGTATGGGTGCTTTCATTACATGTTTAGATTGAAGTGAGGACACATGAGCTTGACCAAATGGAGTTCCTGTGTCACAGGTGGAATCCCCCAGAATGACTGTTATTCTCAAGGACAGCCTTTCATTCCCTAAAAAAGTACAGTTATTTTGCCCACTTCCATCCAATATTTGTATTATTGATTTCTGCACTAGGACCTAGAAAACATGCATATCATGGGAGTTACACACATTTTGGAGCAAGAGCTGAAGTTGATTACAGATGTATATTTCCAAAAAAGCAATTAGTAGGAACAGTGGTTGGAACAATGGAAGTAACATTGAATAGGAATATACGTAAAATTGTCTTACTTTATTTTTAAAGTCTCAATAGTGAAGTGGTCTAGGCTTAACAGAAGTTTAAGACATTTTCAACCTTGAGACATAATTTTCTTTTGGATGGTCAAGTCTGGTTGGTTCCGTAAGGTTGATTTCAGCATCTGAATAAAGAATTGAAAGTAAAACAGCAACTGATACCCAAGAGTGACATAGTCTCTACCCTTAAGGAGCTTGCAAAATAGGGTAGGTAGCAAACCTACAGACCTAATAACCATACAGTAAGGAAATACTACAATGGGGTAAGGGTAGAGTTCTCAAGAATTCACAGAAGGGGCATTTCACACCACATAATGGTGTTAGGAAATGATCCACAAATGAGGTTATAGTTAAGAGGATTAGGAGTTTGCCAAGTGAGGGCAAGGACAGTGGAATTCCAGGTATCATCTTTAGAAAGGCCTAGAGATGTGAGCACGTGATAGATTCTAGGATTGTTACGTACCAGCACTCAAAGTAAAAAAAGGATGTGAAGTAGAGACTACTGAGTTTTAGAATAGCTTATATTCATAGATGTCTGGTACTTTTAAAAGTGATTTACCTATTTTAACTTATTTGTGTTGTATCTTTTGGCTTTTCCTGCATAACAAATAAACTTAGTGACTTGAAGACAGTCATTAACTGTCGCACAATCAGGGTGATTTCTTCCTGTATGGCCTTCGTTTGTTCATTCATCTAGGATGGATGAGCTCTTAACAGGATGGCCTCCCTCTCATGTCTGGCAGTTGTGTTGCTTCTGGCTGGGACAGTGGAGATGACCGGGCCGTGTGTCTGTGGTCATGCAGTGGGTGAGCCCAGGCTGGTTCACAGGACAGTCAAGGGTTCCAAGATTAACAAGAGGACAAATCTCAATGCTCAAGCACGTTCCAAGTCTCTGCTGATGTCTCTCTGACCAGGCCAAGTCCCATGGCCAACCCGGATTGAACGGTGTGAGAAATGACTCCCACCTGGAGGGAAGCAGATGTAGGGATGGCCAGTTTTGTAATCTGGTACAACTTTAACAATCTCAGGAGGGTAGGTGGTATTGTTGTCAATCCCCATTACCTCTGAGGTACAGAGAGATTTGGTAACTTGTTCGAGGTCACGTAGCTAGGAAATCGCAGGTCTGGAATTTTGCAATCAGTCACTGTGTCTCTGGAGTCTGATTCTTACCCACTGTGCTCTGTGGGCTTTTCAGGGGAGCGGTAAAACAGGTACAGACCACGGAGAACAGTGTATACTGTTGTGAGAAGGTGGGATTTTGTTAGTATCTTGAGGACACTGGAGAGCCACTGAAGAGTAATGATCAGAAGTCAGACATGATCATCCTCACAGCTTAGAAAGACCAGTTGAACTGCATGACGGAGAATGAATTACAGGAGGGCAGAATTGGAAATAGGCTACCCAACCCCTAGTCAGTACGTTGACCTAATAGTATATAGAAGGAAGTCTGACCCTAAGGTAGTGGGGGTTGAACAACTGTATATTTTTATTTAAAATAAGGAAATCTCATGATAAAAACTTTCGCATAAATGTGTCAGTATTGGCTGGGTATTAGTTGCTTGTGAAAACTAGAATCGTGTGTATTTAACATGTGTAGGGAAGCGCAATCACCTTACCATTTATTAGTCGATAATGAGTTAGGAAGGCAGAAGATTGTAGTTGGTATAAATAAATTATTGGAGTTGACAATGGAGATGTGAATGGGGCTTTAATGAATCTATTTGCTAATTGGTCCTGTAAAGATGCCAGTCCTCATTCTGTCTCTGTAAGTGAAATGTATACATGGTACTTGTTCGATGAACACAAAACTCCTGTGTGATCGTCCATCTGCCAAACGAACTCACAAGATGTGAAAATATATTTTTACAGAATATCGACTTTATACAGCATCCTGGGAGAATCAGATCTATCGCCCTAACTATTCAAAATCGAAAGGGAGATTTTGTTATCTTATTTGACTTAGCAATTCCTAAGACTCTTGATTTATGGGATGGTTCATGTGAGCCTGAATGAACATGATTACAGATTTAATCAAGAGTATAATTATTTAGGCTAAATTTTTATCGAGCCTGCGTTTCTGTGTGATGAGCGAGTAAGGTCACGGAAAATGCAGAAACTGTGGAGATCGGTTTTCTTCATTGCTTCTGTTACTTTGCATTTTCGGGAAATAGACTGTCAGAAGGGTTGGCGATATTAGAGACCACCAGAGGACATTCATTTAATCACTGAGAGCAGCCATGACAGCAGAGAGCCAATATTCGAAAGAAATGAAGTCATTTCAGCACAAAATAAATGTTCTGACTTTTAGAGGATGAGCTAACATCTCAACTTAAAGTAAGAGAATGTTAACACTTTGGAAAGACCTTCGCATATATTTCAATTTCTCCATTTTATGGATAATGATGTTGAGGTTCAAAACAGATAAATGATTTTTTTTTTCAAGATTAGGTAGCTAATTAGCAGTAGAGTTATGGAAATAACCCAACTTTCTAGATCCTGTCCAATGCATCTTTCCTCATCTTGTGCTATTTCAATGGCCCTTAACAGTTATTAATTTAGCCCCAAATATTATTTCATAAGACTGTTAAAGAAATCTGTCCCCTTGATGGTAGGTAATACCTCTTCTTGAAGAGTTAAAATGGGTTTTGTAAATGTATAAAAGAAGGCAGTTTGGGTCATTTGGATCATCAGCTAATAACCAGCTGACTTCACTGGCCACAAAGGCTATTATGGCAATATCTTGGTAAATTTTTCATGAGTAAAGTTATGATTTTTAGCTTACCAGTCCAAAAACTAAATTATAATAATTTATTAGGATGTGCTCTATGTTAGGTTTGTTCCAGATGGAATCCGAAAAGTATGTATAGGACAGAATGCAGTTAGTGGAAACTTAGGCTTGTAAAACAATAGCTGCAGGAGTCTGGAGAGTTCAGGGTTGCAAATCTTGACAGCTGCAGCTGACATTCCTATCCCCCCTGATAAGGAGGAACCTACTACCCTCCCTTGTTTCTGCAGGTGTTGCTCAGTTCCCCGGAGAAACCCTCTAGAAAACCCAAGGCTTTCCCTCCCTCAGGGTGGACACTCTTTGGCCTCCACCCATCAGCACCCAGATGCTCAAAATAAAACAGCATTTTGCTACACGTGAGACTTCATGTGTCTCTTTCTGGGCTCCAGACCTAACACTCAACTAAGGATGCTGAATCACTTTAAGACTGAAGGAGACTATCATATAGAAAGCAGAATGCTCATCATTTTACTGTGAGAAATGCAGCCGTCAGTCAAAGCAAACATTCCTATCGACCTGTTGTGTACCTCTCTCCTGCCTCCACTGACCTGGGAAGCCGGGTTGCTTGGTGGACTCTGACTGAGGGTAGGTATTGAGAATTGTCACATATTTTATAGTTCTGGGCTAATATTGACTATTATGCCCATTTTCACTGTAGGACTACCTTCTGCTGGAACGAGGCAGCTTAGGTCTTGTCTGTGCATGATATCCCTTCTGGTCAGTATGAGGACAGGCACTGCCAACCATTAGTCTAGTGACTGTCTTTTCTTGTACTCTAGTTCTGACTGTCCTTTCTTCTGGTTGACATCCCTCCACCCCCTTCACCTTCCCCACGTGTTAATACTTTCTCAAGTCTTGTTGGGCATAAGAGATGCTTTCTCTCTGAAAGGGAATTTACATATCTCTGTCCTGATTTTACTATTTAAGTCTCAGCAAGCAACCTGATACCCTTTACTTCCCAGTTCTTGGGAGACATAGCATCACCTCACTGTCATTTCCATGTGCTGCCTCCAACCCTACCTAAGTTGGACTCCAAAGTCTATGTAAATGTCAAAATACTTTGACGGGGATTTTAGATGGACTAATATGGAGAGAGCAGTTGTCTTCTTGGTGCGCAGTAAAGCTCTGTAATGCTGTTGCTCATTCACTTACTCTTAGCATTCAAACTGGCAGATTCTATCTTCTGTGAGCAGCGTAAAAAGTAAGTGTATGATAATGACGTGAATTCCTAAGACAAAAACTATAAGCTTGGAGGTCAGACACAGCTGGGTTTGAGGTAGGTCCCTCTTCTTACCAACTGTGTGACCTAGGGCAGACATCTTTGCATCTGATTCCTGTTTCATCATCTATAACATGTTAATGATGCATGCCTTTTATGATTGCTTTAGGATTAAAAACAGTTCTATATACTGCCTATCAATGTGATTGACACATAATAGGTGTTATGTTTTTTCTCTTCTGCCAGAAAACTAATAGATTGATGACATTTTGAGATGGAAAAAGTAACACCCCATTGGATAAGACTTTCTTTACTATCCAAAGCGCAGTCAAAACAGCCTGAACACGTATCAGGCCGTGTCCCGGTGTAGCACGTGCTTGGTAAGAAAATACGGATTTCGGCCAAGAGAGACCTTTGGATAGTGAAGCTACAAATGTGTGGTTTCTCGAATTAGCTGTAACCTATTCATTTAGAGTGTATTTGCATATATATCCTTATAAGACACAGAAATTAATACTAAGGAGTTTCATCTAACAGAAGGATCTGCCCAACTGCATAGAATCTTGGAGGAAGACCTCACCCATGTTCCCTAAACAGTCATCTATTTTTCCTTTAGGATTCTGTCATAGGATCCCCCGTGGTAGCATTTCACAAGCTCACAAGGCATCTTTGAGCTCATCTGTGTGAGTATGATGATGAAGTCTGGGTTTTCCCTTTTGTAGGAAGCATACAACCATGTTGTAATTTTATATTAAAATACACCCTTTAGCCTAACTTAATCTCATTTATGGAAGCCTGAGCCTGTCTTCCTTCCCCGGCTCACTGGCCTTGACAGTGTTGACGTGCTACAGTTTTGAGACTGCATTTTTAATTTCTGCCTCCACTTATTAGTAATAACACACATTCTGTTTTTGTTGTTGCCTGAGCAGCCACCAAGAACCTTTAAGGGCTGCGCCTGAGGCTTTCTGAATCTTTGATCCAATGCGCACTTGGGTAAAGGTCAAATTAATCTGTGTTCCTTAATGAGATCGTCTGTTTCCCTGTGATATAATAAGTTCTTGTCTCTCTGGGTATGTATTTCAGGTAAGACTACTCCTTTATCACTTACTTTCCATGAGCCTTTGCCTTTTAAAATGGTGGTTAGGTAAGAGGATCACTAAACTGAGATAAATTAATTTCAACTTACGCATTAAGGAAGCTGGAAAGGAACAAGACTATATGTTTTGGACATTGGCTTCTGATGCTGGTTGAAACTTTGAAAAATGGCCAAATACAATATGGTCCTTCACAATTGTCGTGTTCTTTTTGGAAATATCAGTAGCATCTGGGGACCAAAAGGAGTTGGGAGCTGAGAAAGGAAAAAAAAAAAAAACCAGAAGCAATCCTTTTATCTAAGGAATGTGAGCCCTTTAAATGATCAGGTCCAGGGAGGCATTTTAAGTGGAACAGTCATCCTGTCTCACTCCTCCTTGAACCTAGGTCATTACCACTTGGAAACACTTGCTATGTGGGATCTAGACTGACATCAGGTAGCAACAATGTACAGCCAATCACCAACCAGTGTTTTTTCTGTAAACCTATGAGAATCCCTGATGAACAGCTTTTGTAATCTCCCTCTCTCCTGATTTGTTCTTTTTTTTCTTTAAAAACCTGAGCCTCTTCCTTGTTTTCTGGAGCACTCCCCAAGGCAACTTGGAAGTCTGGTCCAGGCAGCAGTCTTCAACTTTGTCCCAAATAAACTCAATATGAATTTTGCCCTCAGCTGCTTTTTTTTTTTCTTTCTTTGTAGGCCTACAGGGCTATATATCCCTTGCACCACAACTTGCTTTGTAGGTCATGGGCTGTAACGATAGCAGATCTGACACAGAATTCTGTCAAACACACAAATGTTTGTTGGCAAGCAACCCAAAACTATTAATGTTCTATTCTGTAAGTGCGCTTGGGACCTGATTCTGTCTTCACGACTGCAACGAACATTGGGCATGGGACGTTAACTGTAGCAGATTCAATGATATGCTGGAAACAGGACCAACAAACTATACAGGCAGATTAGGGGCCAGTCTTCCTGGAAAGCCCTGGGTCACCAGGGCTACCATTGCCAGACTGCCTGCAAGGCAGTAGGAGACTCCTGGCTTTCTTAAGTCTCTGCTCACCTCTCACTTCACCATCCCTTATGCTAATTAACAAACCCTGTGATGCAAATCTTAAGAAGTTCTTTTGAGTAGTTATGTGGATATCTTTGTCCCCATTTTTGTAGGCAGGAAACTAAAACCTAAGATACCTACTTCACAGGTTTGCTCTGAGGAATGCATTTTGAATTTGTATGTGAAATGCTCAGCCTGGTGCCTTGAACATAGTAGATGTTTGCTTTTATTTCTCCCTACATAATCAACAATTGGTCCTAGGAGGAAAAATATTTTTAATGGGTACTGTGAAAGAAGTATACAATATTATCACATAAGCCAATTCTGCTGTTGAGTTAGCCTTATTGAAAGGTATGTTTATTTACTTGGTCAAGGATTTCTTTCTTTCTTTTTTTTTTTTTTTTCTTTAAAGGTGCACCTATTTATTACCTGCATTTCTCAGACATGCTAAATTCTAAATATTTAACGGTTCTTATTCCTTATATAAAGAATTGAAAACAAATTAGATTTTCTTATTATTTTTTGTCCTTTGAAGTAGTAAATAGTGTTTCGTCTGCAAGAGGATTTTCTAAGCTGACAAAGACAAAAACACGTGTGCATCTTAATTTTACATACTCACCTTTTTAGCTTTTCTTGGGATTAACATCTGTTTTGGGTACATTTCTTTTACTTGTGGTCTCACATTCCCTGTGTGAGTCTCTTGCTTTCATATACTACGTTTTTTGATTCCCCTAAGGGGCTGAAGGAAACAGTGTGCTCTAATCTCCTCTTTGACCCTGCCTTCTCCAGAGGATTACTGTTGTGCCTAGGGAATAACTATATGCCAATGTTCCTCATTTGCAATGCATGTTGTGTCTGCCTCTTTAAATAAAGTAAAGGTTAATATGTTGATTTCCTATTTATAGGTAACTTAATGCTTCCAATTTTTTCTAATCATTGCACAAGGTTTTGGCTCAGTACCTACGATTTCTTAAATGATCTTTCTAAGTCGTTATAATGATTTGATGAGTTTACTACTCTCTGAAGAGGTTGGATTGACAGATTTAAAGAGACGAATCATACAGTGCTTTTTTTCTTGCCACATAATGTCTAGTTACAGCAGCAAGCCCTTCCATTAAGCAAGCTGTATTTCTTGATGATATATCTGCAGGCTTTTTTATTTTAGCCCAGGCATTTGTGCTCTGTCAATCTAGTCTTGACGATAGGGCTAATGTTACCTTCACATATATCAGAATGGAATCAGACAATATTTAGAATATTTAGGCCAAAGGGTGAACTCGTACTACCTATCGGAGAAGATAGATACTGATTTATTACATCATTTCCATTTCTGACATAGGAAAAAAAAACCCTTGACATTTTATTGTTTTTCCTTTCTTTTTTTTAATGTGAATTAAACCTGAAAAAACCCTTTCTTCAGCCATTAGGAGACCTGGGACCATCTTGAAGTATCAGGACTAAGCCTTGTCTCCGGAGACCATATGTTTTCTAAAAAGGAGTGGCCACCTAACTGATATCTTATGTTTTTGTTGCCTTTACTTGGCACACCCTTTCCTGATTCTCTTGTCTTCTAAGGAAATGCAAGTGTACCATCTTTAATGAGTTGTAAAATTGCCTGGTGGCCTACCTTATAGTCTCTGTCTACTGTTTTTGAGCAATTCTAGAGAATATAAACTATGAAAAATGTACATTTCTTCCAAGTAGAAACAAGTCTGAAGGTTCATTCATTTATTCATTGAATATCATATTAGCAGCTTTTTGTGCCAAGTATTGTGTTAGCCAATGGAAATATTATTACTACTAACTCCACACATATATGGTACTTACAGTGTACGGATTAATGTTTCTACATGTGTTAATCCAGTCTTCCTGAGAACAACCACATGGGGTAGATACTTTTTATGTCCATTTTAGCAGTAAGTTATTGCACAGAAAGTTACTTGCCCAAGGTGTTGTTAAGTGGTAGAGTGGAATCTGCACCCAAATAGTATTTCTCCATAATCTATCCTGTTATGATTACTGACAAAGTCATTCCCCTCATTGGGCTTGCAGATTGGTTATCCATTTTTTAGGAAATGCCTGGTCAGTGCTCTTGAGAACATGCTGTGTGTACAGTTTCTGGCAAACATAAAAATAATGAGTCATTCCATTTCTAGTTATTAAATGGGTATTTATTGGGTGCTTCCTGTGTGCTATCATGCAAGACACTTGGAGACAAAAAGAGAAATATTAAAAATCCTTTCCCATTTCATTCGCAATTTGTTATTCATTATGTCATTTCCATCTTTCGTTTTTATGCTCTTATGAAGTATTGGAAATAGCTAATGTGGGTATTAAAAAAAGCATTTCATGAATTCTAAAATGCTGTGCAAATATTAGGTTTTGTTTTTATTACTGCTTATTTTATTGAACAACTTCTATGTGCATTTCTCATAGGTAACTGTAGCCATTTGTGAATTTCATTTTTCTTACACCTTAATGATTAAACTTAGTGTTTGTGGTTACTGAGTAAAAGACATATACTCAATTAAAATTTCAAAACTAATACTAGCATGAGATGACCATGTTGCTGAAGGAAAAATGAAGATTACGTGATGAAAGGAAGCTGCAAATTTACTTGGATTTTTTCTATCAAATTAGCAACTTGCTTGTTACAGAAAATGAATGCTAATTAGTTTTCTGTGCTGAAAAAGGCTTCCTGCACCTGTCCTAGGACAGGATTTGTGAAGCAGGATTATTTCTCTGAGGGCTATTCTTGGCCCCTTTTTTCTGGCAGCGACTTGGAAAAAGGAGTGAGGGAGGATTGGCATCACTGGCTTGTGCCAGGAGCTGTGCTGAGTGACATTATACCACCCATCGCTGATTTGTCAGTACAACTGAATTGAGATAGGCATATTGCTCAAAGTAGAAGCAAACCTTGGAAAGACTGAAGGTTCCAAATGAGAACTGGATTGTTCTCAGCCAACGAAAACTTGGAGTTGGTAATGGCCCCAGAGATGGGAGACCCTTGGAATCAGGGCTAAGCAGGTGAGTAGAATCCAGTGGAGAAATGGCAAAGCAGTGTTTATCCATAAATAAAGAATTTAGGGCTTTGGGGTTAATGTTAACCAGCTAACTTTCAAAACTGATTCTTAAAGCCCATATATTAAGAGATTAAGGTTTAGCGCTAAAAAATTTTTTTTCGGATGATTATTTTTGAAACGACTTAACTTGATAATGTTCCTTAAGTGCTTCTAGGTTGAAAATCATGAGACCATCAGGATTTAAGAGGATCATTAATGGTTTTAAAACAGCAGTAGACAGATATGAGTGCAAGGACAAGGAATACAGGCAGAAAAGTAAGACTAAGAAATCTAAGAATAACGTGGCAGGGTGGTGGAGGCCAGAGGGAGGTGGGCAGGAGTCTGTGTTAAGTGGGCGGGTATTGGCAATGTGGGTCAACAAAGGGAACATGGAGCGCATTATTGGAAATACGGTGTTAGTATCAGTGGAAGTGATAGTTCTACTATACACTGACCTGAACACACAGGAGGCAATACATTCCATCCTGGGTGCCATGTTAAAAATATAAGCAACGAGAATATCTTCCGGGGAGAGTCACCAGTGGCTTTAAGGAATTTGAAAACAAGACACTGTTTAAGGAAAGCTTGGTAGCCCCTCACACATCTGAGAATGGTCCTCATGTGGAAGAAAGGGAAAACAGAAAAGGAAGGGAACATGTACTTAATGTCTGATGTGTTCTAGGCCCTGTATTAGGTACTCAAATACGACAATTAATCTTTACCAAAAAAAAAAATCATATAGTGGTACTCAGTATATATTTGAGAAAATGAGGCATGTAGTGGCTTGATCTCATGCACAAGGTTATACAACTAATATCATGGTGTTACTGTGACGCTAAGTGGGATCTTTTGGTCTTCAAGGTCCATATTCCTTAAATTCTTTACTTTGTTCCGTACTAAAGTGTTAGGCGTGGGACCAGTGAGTAGGAACTTTAATGATGAGTTAGACTTGATGTAAAGAATACTCTTCTACCATGGAATTCTCCTACGGTAGAACAGGAAGGGAACATCTCATTATGAAGTTACTTAGGGTTAAGCAGGGTGTAAGGTGTCCCCTTGACTGGAACGTTTAGGGGCAGCTGTGGATGACCTTCAAGTCTCCTTCCCACCCTGAAAGTGTGCGTCTCCCCGATTTTATGAATAAGCCTGTAGTGAGATCACAGCACAGTAGCACGTCAGAAGCTGACCAAGGATATTGAAAATGGGCAGAGAAGAGAGAATCAGAGCAGGTGGCCAGAAACCAGAGGATGTATTTTGAAAGGTAAGGTTAGGGGAGGCCCAGCTGGTAGTTAAGCAGCAGAAGATCCCCAGGGGCTCTAAGAGCAGGGCTTTAAGTGGAAAAGAAACACAAACATCCAAGCCATCAGCACCGTGAGAACATTGGCCCAGAGGCGAAGTCCTGCAGAGTCAGGAGTCCCCAGTGGGGTAGAGACTATGCTAAGGTGTGCGCGGTACGGAGCCTTCAGATGATGGCAGACACATACGTACACGTGTTGGATTCCAAAGGAAAGGGAAGGACAAACCCCAGACATAGCATCATCTTTAATTTGTTTTAAGGTTCAGCTGAGATGGAGTTGTAATGAACATCGCCCCCCAACAGGATTGACTTGTTGGGGAGAAATTTGTCTGAATTAATGGAAATGGTCAGGTATGTATTTCTAAGAAGGGCAGAGCACCAAGGATGCATTACCTTAGCGTCTCAGCAGAAAGATGAACAACAGGAATCCCCTGTTAAAATTAGATGCCCACTGAGTTCTGCAACATATAAGCATAATGGTGTTTTCTAAACTGTGTTTCCCAAAGGGTATTTCAGTGATGAGCATACAGCTCACTCATTTGCAACTGTGTAAATCTTATCAGTTAATTTTTACACAGGACTAAATGGCCTTTCCAAACGATTATAGCGTTGCTGTTTGCTCTGGAATGCTTTTCCTGTGTGTTTCGTTCCCACGTTATGTGTTTGTCCATCCATCTCCTCTTTGATGACTTCTGCATATGGCTGGTGTCAGTTCACCGCAACACCCTAAAGTCTAACAGAGAATTCTCGACTTATGGAACAGGTCATATAGTATTTGGCAGAAAAGCCATTTCCCTTATTCCAGACTTCTGTGACCACAGAGAAGGCTTGGCAGGACTCCTCTGCCAGGGCAGGTGTTTGACCTCTCTCTTTCGCATTTACTGTACAAATATCCCCTTTCAACAAGATGCTTATTGGTTGTAAGGGGAACCTGGGAAATTGATCCCTGAACTGTTTAATGGATTGCAACTGCTCTTTTCGACCCTGGTATGGCCTGCAGTTGTAGAGCTGTGACTCTTTTCTGATCCACAGTGATGGATTCAAGGTGACAGCCCGAGTTAAAGTTCTAAGCTCCCAGCTGGTCAGTTGATTTCACAAGTACAATTTTGCAAGTATCATTTATCAGAAGTGTGAACCCAGAGATTTGGATGTTTGAGGTGAGGGCTTTTAGATACACTGCTTAGAGAAATAACTCACGGAAGATGAGGATAAGAAGATCTTTGATAGATGACAGTTGGTGGGATCATTTGTTAATGCTTGGTCTGTGTGACGGGGAAAGTGGGGTGAGGAAAGGTCCCCGTGTACCTTTCTGCTGTTTGAATGCCAGCACGGTCTCTTTCATTTGACTGGAATAATACCAGCAAAGATTGGCGTGAGCCTTCTACCTCCAAAACTCAGCTGATACAACCCTTATGTAAAGTATACGTATATATTTGCAAAAAAATTGAAAACCCCAAAGAAAAGATATCCTGGAAATGTCTTTAACAGAAATTTACTTTTTTTCTTTTTTACGTTTTTAAAATTTTTTATTTTTTTGACGGAATGCTGTATTAGCGGTGTTCAGTAATCCCTTTGAAAACTCACAGATGGTATTGAGTTAAATCCTTTTAATCACAAACTATAAAGTCAGTGACAGTTGTGCTCTTTAGACAATAAACACTTCTCTCCTCCACAGGGAAGTGAAATTAAGTCATTATTTGCAGTTCTATTTCTGTTTTTATTAAGTCTCAACACTGGCATTGAAGGAAGACTTTTGACATTCCTGGCAGGGACTCAGGCTCAGTTTATGCTTCATGGACTAATAACTCCACTCACAGCAGAGGCTCAGCTTCTTTTCTTTCTTCTTCTTCCCACTGTAATAATTATCCAGATGACATTTCACAGATGTGTCTGTGGCTCTCCTTTCTTACCAACTTCAGTCGGTCTTGGGTCTCCTGATGGAACATAGCAGTCCCCAAGGGAGGTAAGACTTGAGTGTGGGAGAAAATTTTAATACACCAGCTCAGACATCACGTATGATCTTAATAAAGTTAGATCGGCCCACCGTGTAGGCTCCTCCTTGCAAGCCTGTCAGCCTGTATCAAGAGCCGCATTTACTCTTGGAGGCCACGAGAGTGTCGTTGCGCGTGTTGCCGTTGAGGTGAACTGCCTCTTTCATAACCCATCTCGGAAGCATTCTATTTTTGTTTCTTCCTCATTCGCACACGTACATTCATCACCCTCTCAGTGTGTCTTTCTCGCATCTCCTTGCCCCATCCCCTGCTTTAAAACACACTCCCGCAGGACTCTCTATGGCGATTGCATTTTCTGAGATACTGATGGGGGAGTCTGTAGAATTCCTTTACTGGTAAAATCGTCTGCTTCAATTTAAAAAAAAAAATCTTTTTTTTAGTCTGTTTCATCTTTTGTGGGTCTGACTTTCTCTCATCAGCATTGGCTTCCATGCAATGGATGTTGTTTCTCTCTTTTGTGGGGAAATTATGCTCTGAGAGGTTAAATAACTTGCTCAGAGTCAGAGCCAAAATTTTATTTTGGGATTGTCCACTTTCCAAGTCCTCTTTTTTCCTTCCATGCTATTGTCTCCAGAGCTTCTGTTCTTTTTCTGTCATAGAGGAAAAGATTACATATTTCTGATTTAAATGAAAACATATCATTCAGCATATAAAAATAATGTAGGGAGAGAATATTCCCAATTACCTAGTTTTTTGGGGGCTAACTTATATCAGGGTGAAAAAAAGATAGAAAAATTAGACATCAATCCTGAAAGCAGGACATTGGATTGGATTATTCTAATGTGATCAGAGGCTAGATAGGCACCAGAGAAATGCTCAGTGCTACAATTCACTTCCGTTCCTAAGGTCGGTCTCATCATTTTGGTTGTGTTTATATATTTCCTCTTCTCTGACTCCTTTCTATGTGTTATTAGGCCATGACTGGGTTTGCTATAAAGCTAAACCAGTTAAAAAAAAAAATACAAAAATGAAAAAAATAACAAAGCCTGTAACTGGGGCCCAGCCCAGTTGACCCCAGGAAGTCTCCACAGTAAGCAGAACTTTCCTCTATGCCCCTGGCCCTTTGCACTGGCCTCTGTATCATACTGAACCAATTCCATCACTATTCATTGTTTCTCTGCTCGTGTCTACACGTGGAGCTTCTGGCACTTGAGCAGGCATGGGCAGTGCTTTACTAAACTTGTGATAATAATAATAGCTCACATTTAATGAACCCTTGATAAGCCTACTCGACTACGTTACAGTAGAACAGTAAACCCTCCGAAATATTCTCAGACTGAACACACTCACTGAAAGCTAAACATGTATCAAATGTCATTATTTTTGTAAAACTCCTAGGTGAGTATACTCCCAGCATCACGTTCACACTTACGAAGGGGAAAACTAAATAATATTTGAAAATACAGTAACTTTTTTCAGGTTTCACAGCAGCTAAGTAATTTGTCCAAAATCATGGGGGAATAGTAAGTCATAAAGCTGAATTCAAACTCTCTATTTCTCTGACTTCCTAGCCCAAGTCCTTGACCCTAGTTCATATTATATTTCTATTATCCAATGCAGTAGTTGTCACATATTAATTGCTCAATAAATGCTTCCTAAATCGAAAATAAGAGCCAGACTGTATCCTGTTAAACACTAATAATTAGAAGACAAAGGTTTGACTTACCTTCATGCCACTTTTTAATCACCTCTAATTCACATCACCCCTTTGGACTCCATTTTCTTGACCTGTACCATGAGTGGGAAAGGGTTAAACGAGCTCTCAGCTCTCTTCTACACTCTGGCGAATAAAATCAGAAGTGATGACTAGAAAAATAATTCAAAACTGCTAGCTGATGCACCACAGTTATTGGGCAAATAGCTATTGCATTATTCCAGCTGATCTTCAGTGGCGCCGTCGTGGTATAATTCCATTTAGATCCAATCTAGATATGTTTTCCTAGGGCCTCTATCATTTTTCAGAACGTTTGAAAAACAAAATACATTTAGGCTTCTAACCCTGAGTTTGGAAATCTGAAATATGCATAAGATGATATGAACGAGGCCGGCTTTGATTACCGTATGGTTGCGTAGCTGGGAGCTGCAATGAAAAAAACCCCCATAAAATTGAGCTCGATATGAACCATGACAGGCCTCCTTAATGCGCGGACGCTTTGGCTTTCAAGTATATTTTTGGACTGTATTATACAGAATGTGGATAAAAGTGATAAGTGAGTTTAGAAACGATTGTATAAGTGAAATGCACTGTCACACTGTAGAGCGTCTTGCCCCTGGGAAAGCAAAGATGCAGCCTCATTTGCTTTAAGTGCTTTCTGGGGCTGCTTAGAGGTTGCCATTGATGGATGGGTTGGTTTGTTGTTTGCTAAATTAAGATAATTGTGGTCTGGATATTTTTTGGGAGAAATTGTTTTCCAAAGGGGAGCTTCTTGAGACACAGGAATAAAGGTAGAGAGATTAAGAGAAGGGAGAGAAAAAAAAGAGAGAAAGAGGAAGATGAGAGAGAGAGGAGAGATGAATTCATAAGCTTCTATAGATATTTGAAACAGTGCAAAGTCACAGGACAGTGTGGGGTCCATTGGGCTTACTTTACATCCAGTGATCCAATAAAAATCAAAACACAGGAGTTGATGGTGGCAGCAGCTGCCTTCTCCGGTGGTTTATAGATCCCTGAGCACTGACGTTGTTCTTCCTCTAGGCTCAGTGCGATGAGTGTTTGGCACGGGTTCCTTTGCTCCCTGAGTATCCTGGACTGCTCAAACCATGCAGGCGCGATGCCCACAGAGCATCAGGAGGGACCCCCTGAAGGGCGGAGACTGAGCTGTGTCCGCCTGTACCCTCATCACCTCTGTCATTTCCCTTGTCTGCTGGCTTTAGAGGTTCATCAGACAGGAGGCAACTTCAGCTTACGGGACCCGTCAGTCTAGCTAGTCTCAATATGGACCAACTTTGCAGGGCTGCTCTAACTCTTAAACATGAAATCTTTGTAACATTTCCTTTTCATTGTGAACCAATTTTCCCGAAGAAGCTTCTTGGAAGTTGGACAGTCAAACCACCTGACAGAGTAAAATAAGAACGGAGTTTGGAGTCAGCCTCGCATCCTGCCTCTGTCGCTGCTAACTGGAGGACGTTTGCAGACAGCTTCTCCCTCTCCCCATGGCTGTATCTGCAAAAAGGGAAAACAACGTGTTCTTTGCCCAGATCTCGGGGGAGAGGTGGCAACAATACCTGCAAAGGAGAGTTCCAGCGTGTAGCACCTGTTCAGTGTTTGGTAGTCATTATTACGATCTTGGTTGCACTTGTTTTCTCTTTTGCCTGAAGGTAGTAAACTCTTCTAATGTAACGATGCCTTTCATCGAATCCTTTAATATGGGGTCAGGCTTCAGAATGACTCGGCAAAGGATTTGTTGAGGGATCAAACCGTAAACTTTCTGATTCAGGCCTTAAACATGCTAACATCAGGGTCGAAATGATGCTAGGCCTACACTCACTTTTTTTAAAAAAAGTAATCATGTTTCATAGAGATTTAGCTTTCAGTTACGGTGTTCAGTCTGGTAACATTTTTGGAGACTTATTCTTCTACTGTAATGCAATGGAGTAGGTTTCTTAAAAGCTCACTTTCAAAGTTCTTGGCCTAATATACAAATCTTCCAGGCTCCAGGGAGGATAGTGGCAATAATAGCAATCACAGCTGCAGCAAGCAAATATCTTTCCTTTACGTTTTGGTAATATCTTGTGAAGTATTGCTCAAAATTGAAAAGGTTTCATCTGAACTCTTGTTGAATTCAGACGGCTCTTTTGTTTGAGTTCTGGTGGTCAGAGAATTATTATTAAGGGTTACATTTGGTTTTAAGACATAAAATATTGGTAATCGAGCAATTTGATTATGTGCAACCAACTATCAATTATGGAGAGGTAGACCAGTCATGGATAAGACAGAGCAAAGTTCTAGACATTTCATTTGTGGGTCAAGAAATGTGGTAATTAGGGTGCAACTGATTAGTGGTAAATGCTCACCTCTCCTCACCCTCTCACATGAAGGAAAGAGAACATGGGCCCACTTTGAGGTCTTGGAAGCTGGGTGCTGGGGACAAGGAAGAGAGAGCCTAAGTCTGCACCCCAGCTTTAACCGTAGGCATAGGTGCCTCTCAGAGTCTCAAGTCTTGATTAGTCTTCTAAGTAGGATGGACAGGTAGCTCTAATCAAATACTTTATAATTTTTCAGCCAACTTGTGGAGAAGAGCATGCCTCAGACCTCTGATGCCCTTATGAACAAGCTACTCTGACATCAAAGGTGGATTTTGTAGGCAGCTAAAGATATTTAAGATTTAAACCCCTTACTTACATGAACCTCTTCCAAATTCTGATTTAATTTTACACTTGTTATTTTGTAGTCTTTTTCTTATGGTGCCCCCCGCCCCAAATTGTGCAACCTATAGGTTTCTCAGAAGTTGGAGAATCAGTATTTGTTTTAATCATGATTTGTGGGTCAATCTGTTGCTACAGGTTAAGTTTAGAATGTAGGGTGCTTTACTCTATTTTAAAATGTTAAATTACTACTATAACTCATATCTGTACATTATTACCAGTGTTTCAGATCTTGGAGATTTAAGAGAGCTTCAGATCCAGCCTGAGTATTCTAAGTGAGTTAAACATCAATATCAATAAAAATGACTCCAACAAGGACATCTCACTCTGTAGGAAACATGGTGGAAAGCCTCCCTCAGTGCAAAACCTTTCTGATAAATTTTTTTTACTTAACTTCGTATGCAATATATGCTTATCATTTTTATATAACTTCACAAGCCAAGGAATTGAAAGAACAGATAGTAAAGAAAACAGATTAAAAGAATAGTTTAGAAACAGACCTACCTGGACAAGCAAAAGGTAATTACAGTGATCAGCTGAGAAAGGGAGGAAGTAGCTTCAGTGAAAACAGAGCAGCAGTTTAGGGCCGTTGAGTCCAGGGGCAAACTGACCAAAACTACAATCGTCTATAAGGATTTCACTTACAGAGAAGTAACAAAATCCCTAATGAGAACAAAATCAATCGGCCCTTTATATCTTATAAAATAACATAAATGATCTTGCACCAATAACATTGAATTAAAGTCCATATGCTGCTTTTTCTAAGTACGACTTTTTGTAATATCCGAGTCCATTTACTCTAGTGGTTAAGGTCCTAAGTTTTGGAGTTGAATTGCCTAGATTTTAAATTTAGGTATAATGAATGTACAGTGAACTGGACATTTTAAAGTGCCTGGTTTGATGAATTTTGACCACTATAGTCACTTGCGAAGCCAGCAGCATAATTAAGATAATGAACATATCCATCATTCCAGCAGTTTCCCTCTTCCCCTTGTTAATCCATCCCTCCCTACTCTGTAAACCCTTTCCTAGCAATCAGTGATGTGGTTTGTATTGCTATAGATTAGTTTGCATTTTCTAGAAATTCAAATAAATGGAAGCATACTATATGTGCTTTTTTTTTGGTCAAAATTCTTTCACTTAAGTTTATGGATTTTTTTGTTTGTTTTTTGAGACACGGTCTTGCTCTGTTGACCTGGATAGAGTGCCATGGTGTCAGCCTAGCTCACAGCAACTTCACACTTCTGAGCTCAAGCCATCCTCCCTTCTCAGCCTCCTGAGTAGCCAGGACTATAGGCATGCACCACCATGCCTGGCTAATTTTTCTAATTTTTGCAGAGATGTGGGGGCTCACTCTTGCTCAGGTTGGTCTTGAACTCCTGACCTCAAGTGATCCACCCCATACCTGAGCCTCCCAAAGTGCTAGGATTACAGGTGTAAGCCATTGAGCCTGGCCTCACTTTGTTTTGAGATTCATCCATGTATCAGTAATTCGCTAGTTTTTATTGCTGGGTAGCATTCTGTTGTATGTACTTGTGACAGTCTTTGTTCTTTTACCCATCGATGGGCATTTGGATTGTTTTCACTTTTTTGGCTGTTACAAATAAAACAGCCGTGAACCTTCATGTGCAGATCTGTTTGGGTGGGTATGCTTTCAGTCTCTCAGGCATATGCATAGGCGTGAAATGCCTGGGTCATATGTAAGACGTGTGTTGACTGCCTGGATGTAAATCTCTATTGTGTTAAATATTACCTACTATAACAGTTTATGACATTGCATTAGTCCCTTAATCTGTTAGATAATATTTAAAGCACAGATTTTTTAGAAGGACTAAATGATATGATTCATGTAAAGCACTTAGCACTGTGCCTAGCTTATAGTAAGC
Source organism: Avahi laniger (assembly GCA_963575035.1). NCBI lineage: Eukaryota > Metazoa > Chordata > Mammalia > Primates > Indriidae > Avahi > Avahi laniger. Next base: position 29,045 of record CAUYSK010123744.1, read on the forward strand.
ATGCAAAATCTTAACTAATTTTTGAAAAAGTTTAACAATTTTAAAAGTTCAAAAATTTCAGTGTTCCAGTTTCTAAGCTTTGTTTGAATCTCAGGAAAATCCATTCATGTAAAAAATGATTATTTCATTGTACTGCATAATAGTGGTCCTAATAAATAGTCTATATTTAAAAGATATGTTAACTTGTAACATGAGATATATGCGTGATGATTAGCTAATGAAAAACACAGAATGCTAAGCAGTCAGGTTCAGAAGGATAGATTGAAGTAAAAGATTTCAATTTCTAAAAAACTCTGTTCATATATTAAAATGCACAGGATATGTAATCAATAAGATTAGTAATAAATAAATATCCACATATATATGTATGTGGAAAGTCAGTGATAGAAGAGATAGAAAAATGAGATTCCGAAGCTCTTTCGATCAGTGGTCCCCAATCTTTTGGCGCCAGGGACCGGTTTCATGGAAGACAATTTTTCCATGGACTGGGGTGGGGAGGGAGTGGGGATGGTTTCGGGATGATTCAAGCCTGTTACATTTATTGTGCACTATTTCTATTATTACATTGTAACACATAATGAAATAATTATACAACTCTCCATAATGCAGAATCAGTGGGAGTCCTGAGCTGTTTTTCTGCAACTAACGTCACCACTGATCTGGCAGGAGGCGGAGCTCAGGCCGTGATGGAAGCCATGGGGAGCGGCTGTAAACACAGATGAAGCTTCTCTCTCTGGCTGCTCACCTCCTGCTGTGTGGCCCGGTTCCTAATGGGCCACGACCCATACTGGTCCTCAGCCCTGGGACTGGGGACAGTAGCTTTAGATGATGTGTGGTCATTAAGGAGTGATCTGCAGATTGAAAGCTAAAACCACTTTCCTTATTAGCTTTGTTGCTTTGGGGGCATCATTTAACCTCTCTGCCACTTAGAACAATTGGCCTCCAGCCCAAAAGTTCTACGATTGTGACAAGATACTTCCTTAACCACTCTGGCACTCCCTAAAATCTAAACATTGAGTTGAAATCATTGCGAATGATGTCCATGGAGAATTGTATGGTTGCTCACGGAGAGGCCTAGTTTTATAATGCATTTGTGCAGGTGTCTTGCTCTGGGGGTCTGGATTCGGTGCTGTGACCTTGTCGGTCTGAATGCTGAAAACCAGCCTGGTGTACCGTGGGAGACACAGCCGAGCTCTCAGGCTGTCACCAGTGACAGGGTCAGAGCTGAGCCGTTACCTTACCCTGTGTCTGTTGAAGGTGATCTGGATACGGGTAGTAAGCAGATGTATTTTTTTCTCCCAACTGTGGAAGAGCACCTGAACAAAGGACCCTCTCTGGAGGAGATGGTTTTTCAAACCCAAAGTCCAAATACACACAAGGAAATGATTTTTTTCCCTATTTTATTTTTAGTTTTACTGTTTAGGTTTTCTTTTCATCTCAGCACTGCTATATAGGAAGTTCACTGTAATGCTGCACTTAAGCTGTCACTTGCTTTCTGTCCTTTCAACTAGCAGCTGGATGAACAGATGCTGGTGAGCAGTTGCTCAATCACCCCTGGACTGTTTTGTGTCTGTCTTTTGCATTTTTCATATTTATTTATTTATATGTTTAGCTGCCTCTCCCTGAGTAGTACTCAAAATGCTGACCCCATCATAGGAGAGTGATGATTCAGAAATACTGCAGTGGTTATAAATTCAGATACAATACATCACAGACTTTGACTGCTGAGCGATCTTAATTTTGTCTTTTTCTGATATACACTTGAGACATCAGTATCTTCAATAAATTTGTAAAGCTCCCCCCCACAATATCACTACCTACTAGTGTACAGAGGATTATTTTTGATAGAAGTTTCCAAGGGTGTTACTCATACCTTTTCAATTAAAAATTGGTTGTTTTCTTTGAGGGTTCTCAGAGGAAACTTGTTTGGAAGTGCCTTATTTAGATCTTGCTTTTGAACAAAATGTTTTCATTCCAACATGAGAAAGTAATGTTGGGTCAGTACTGACATGTTAGCATTTTAGGCTATTCAGTGTTTCTGCCAAGATGGTACACGTGTGTATTGACCTCAGTTTGCAGTCTTCAAGAAAGCAGTCGGTTTTCTCTACCGAGTTAAGAGAATATGGTCCAATGTGTGGGCAGTTCCTCTTAGCGTTTTGCTGTGGTACACGGCGTACGTTGGATTTTGCTTTCTTCAGTAAGTTGCTGTTAATAGAGTGTTTCCTCTCAAACTCAACTTCTGATCATTTTTGTTGGAAAAATTATAAAATCCTCATTCTATGCAAATACAGAATCTGTTATTTTTCCTTTTTTCACACACACAAGAAAACCCAAATCAGATAGCCAAGATAGTCAATTGTTGGTTAAATCTCAACATTTCCAAAGTGGTAATCATATTTCTAGTTATTAATGTCAAGGTTATAAATTATGAAAGGTTTGTATTTGGGATATTATTTCATTTCTGCATTATCCAAATTGATTGGCATACAGTAAAAATTTAATTTGCCTTTTCGTTTCTCATTGCTTTAAAGTGTTTGCAGAATGCAAATGATTATATTAAAATTATTGTACAGTGTTCATAATGAGAGTGCTATTTCAAGATTGAAAAGGAAACACAAAATGAAGCCTCACAATTTTCATTCCTTTCGTCTTCTTGAATGTCTGTTTTTTTTCTACCTAATATCTAGAAAAGTAGGTGACTATTTAACAGAAAAGTAATAAATTCTCCTTTGGGATGTAGAAATTTTGCTAGAAATTTCTCACACGATAACCTATCAAATGCCAGTCTCCCTAAAGGGAAATTTATTGAGATTGTCAAATTTGCTATTCTTTAGGGAGTTTTTTGGTTCTTTCCTTTTATGCCAAACAACTCATAAATAATAGAGAAGTATGACTGTGTGTTTAAAATTCAGTGACACCTTCAGCAACGTTCATTTAAAACACTTTTTGTGTGTTCATGTGTTAAACAAGAGAGACCCGAAAGATGATTTGCTTTAAAACTGATTCCTTAGGAGAGATTTGAGAACCAGATCATCAGATCGTACTCAGATTTTCCAGTGACCTCGGAGATTTTCTACTGGAGACCAGAGTGCTGAAGACCCATTGCAGGGCTGGCCCTGGGCCTGTGGGCAGAGGGAGGGGTTCTGGAGGGGAAGTGATCTGGCTCCCAACTCTGACTACAGTACGCTTTTCCTCCCAGCTCATGTTTCAGACACATTCCAGTTTGTTCACAGCTTTGCTCTCTGCTGGTTTCTTTCCTTCTGGCCTCTGGCCAAGTCCATTTTTTCCTTGTACAGCTCTGTTGGACCTTGGTAAGGGCACCCTGCTTCTGCCCTCAGTCCCATTCCGCTCCACAGGATCAGGCCCTTGAGAGCTGCCAGATAGTTGATCTCACTCTCAGTTCCCTCAGCGTGCATCTGTCTGTACCTTGGGGCTGCTGCTTTCTCTCATTTGGGGCATGTTACTGAATACCACTTTGTATGAGATATCTGAATAGTAACTTTTTCTATACCCTGCTTTTATGCCAAAAATGGCTTTCTGATAACTTAGTTGGAAGAGAAAAAGAGAGCTTAGAAAAGAGATGAGATCCATCTAATAGTTTGACATAGTCAAAAATATATTGCCTTGGGGCCCTAACTCTACCTTTGAACTATTAATACAAAGTGCAGTGCAAATTCACAAAGGGATTCCTCCATTTCTCTCCCTCCTTCCCTCCTTTCTTTCCTTCCTTCCTTTTCTTTTCTCTCCTTCCTTCTATTGCTTTCTTCCCTCCCTCCCTCCATCCATCATCCCTCCTCCGTCCTCTCCTTCCCTCCCTGCCCCCATCCATACTTACTGAGAGTCAACTTTGAGCTTAATAGTTGTCTTGATCAAGGAGTAAAGAGAAGACACTTTCTCAATACCCACCACCTCTAGGAGTTAATAAAATAGTAGAAAAGATAGAGAAATAAGCAAATAATTACGGCATGATGTGACCAATTTTAATATTATGAGGCCGTGCACATGGTGGTCCTTCCAGTAACACAGCGTGGTGGGACTCTTTGATTCCTCCGCTGTTTTTTATCCGTGCTTATAGCAAAGCCTTCGACAAAACGATGTTTGATGTGGGGTTTGAAGGATGACTAGGAATTCTGGGCATCCAAAGGGGAAAGGGAATAACAGGGAGAAGGAGCAGACCACGCGGGGGCGTGAAAGTGTGTGGAGTGTTTAGGAGCCGTTGTGTGCTGCTGTGTAGACAGCATATCAGAGTAGAGGAATGTGTCTACACCGGAAGACAAGGAGGGGCCAGAGGATGGGAAGACGATTTTCCAAGGAACCCTTGCCTACCTCCATTGTCAGAGTAGTTGAGAAAACTTCTCAGTCTGATTCTAAATAGAAATGTTCTTGAGAATGCCTTGGTGCCGGACACTCCATGCACAATGATGGACCAGTACCGTAAACCGTTGAGTAGCAGACCCAGCAGCATAGCAAATGATTGTGCGCAGAACAGACTTGTTCTTACTCTGGGTTTTCGTTTAGTAACGATTGCCTTCCTTGCAATGTGTTCAGTAGTTTCGAGTGTCTGAGGGTTCACATGGAAGTTACAAAGTGTGGACAAAAACAATAAGGTAGCAGAAGAGGTTGGAGAAATTATCTCCCTGGTTAAAGGGATGATGTGGAATCTTTCGTTTGCAACTTAGAGAATTTGTCTCTCCTTTGTCTCTGGTACCCAGGTCCAGAATTCACTGATCACCTCTTTGCAATGTGTTTGGTCATTTGGGACATCCAATTGGAAGAAAAAACTGATAAGTCTCCATTAGTGTTCAGAGAATGGAGAACAGCTAGGACTCTGATTTGATGATCTTCTAGTTGAGATTCATATAATAGCCGCAGAAGGGACATAAAGATTTGTTGACTTATTACCAGCTTTTCGGTTCAGAGGCCAAAACTTTCAAATCTAATGTTAGGTGGCTGAAAACTATTTTGGTCTAAAATCTATTCTTTTAACACCCGCCTAAGGGTAAAAGATATTTTCAGGCATCTAATTTGGATGGAATCTTCCATACTTTAAAAGTGGTTAGTTTCAGAACCTAGGAATAATATACCCTGGCCTCATACCAGTTGTCTGTGATATTCACCTGTTATATTCTATGTTTACATGACTAAATCACAAAGATATCAGTCAGTTTTTAGGAACTATAATACTCAACAAAATCTCTGAACTTTTCTATTCATATTGTTATAGTTTATAATTTTTTCATTATAATCTAATAGTAAATTTTATAAATCCTCAAAACTGTATCAAATTGAAGATATTCAACACCCATTTTTGATATATATTAATATAGCTACAGGAAAAAAAATTCAGAAGTTACTTAAACAAAAATTCTCTGAGTAGAATTGCATGTTACATGGATTTTAATTTTTACCTGTCACTGAAGATACCCTTTCAGGTAGCAAGGTAGTAAACAGAACAGCCAAAACCAGAAGGAGGGATTTCATTTTTAGTGGGGACAAATTTAAAGTCGATGGAACTGATCATTGGATATGCTAGCAGCTGTTGACTCTATTTCTTTCTTTTTTTCTGTTTAAAAACATTTTTAGCCTGTTATCTTGATAAAAACCTATGCACAAGTACTCAGAAGAAAGTGGAGATGCTTAATAATCATGTAAATTAGGCAAAAAAGACACATCTTTGATAGAAATAACCAATAGCAAGACATCTTATTAACAAGTGGCTAGAGACGTGACACATTTTGTGTAGATGAAATTAATAGTGAAACATGCAGCAGTTGGCTAATATTTTTAAAATGAGACAATCATCATTAATTCAGCTTCATGAGACCAAAAAAAGTTTATAGAAAAAAAGATGTTGTATAGATGGTTTATGCAATAACCGTGTGTTTTTCCTTTTTCAACATTTTTATATTTGGGAAGAATAGGGCAAAATGTCAAATATTACAATTTAGCAGTAGTCTAAATGGCATGTTTTGCAGTATCAATTCTGTAGAACGTAGGTTTTCTATTTTACCCCCTTTCTTTAAGGCTCTTTGCTATCAATCTTGTAACCTTCTGAAAAAGGTAACTTACTATTGATGCCCTGAAGTGATTTCTCTCCCCTCCCGCTCCCCGGGTATTTGCTGTCTGAATAAAGCCCTTCATGGAATTTTTAGGGCCCAATAGAGCTCACAGATAGGAATCTTGCAAATATTATAAAATTCAGTGAGCCAGGTTTATGAGTTCTGACCTTTCCCTGTGACCTCTGAGTCCCAGGTGGATCAGAACTTGCCTCGTGGACAGATAGAAGGAGAGAAAGGATACTTTCAGCCCTTGGATGCTCACTGTTACTCATTGCATGGGACTTGATCCTCTATGGAGTGACCACATAATAATTCTATGAAATTGCTTGCCTTATTGCTTTCTGATTTTAAAGGTGTTGGATACGATCTTCAGTGATACGTACATATAGAAAACAGGAGTCATTAGGCACGCTGTTAGGAATCCACTATCCACAGATACTGGGAGACCACAGGTTTGGTCTGTCAAATCCCAGAAGTTATGTACACTTTTTGGGGTAGATGTCTGCTTGGTCACATCATTGCTTACTAAGAAATATCCAATACATTTAGAGCAGTGCTTCGTAAACTGAGGTTAAACCATCAGCCTAAGGAAAACCCAGGAATACTGGGTAGAAACCCAGGTTCCTGAGCACAGACCCATTGTAATACAATCTTGGGTGAGACAGTCAGTGTGCCTTATACCCTCCTTTGA
>CAUYSK010123745.1:0-24146 GCA_963575035.1 Avahi laniger
GGAAACACAATAATATGAAGACCTTCTTAGTCTTCCTGAAAATAAATATTCCAAATTCCAGAAGGAGAGTACAAAAGACAAAAAATGTCCTTTGCCCACTCTTGGATGGGTGGTTTGATTTTTTTCTTGTTAATTTTCTTAAGTTCTATATAGATTATTATCAGCCTTTTATCAGATGTGTAGCATGCAAATATTTTCTCCTATTCTGTATGTTGTCTATTCACTCTAATGATAGTTTCCTTGGATGTGTAGAAGCTTTTTAATTTGATCAGGCGCCATTTATTTATTTTTGTTGCTGCTGTGATTGCTTGGGGGGGTGGGTCTTGAACCAAAACTTTTCAAAAGAAGACAGAATAATGGCCAGAAAACATATAAAAAAGTACTCAATATCTCTAATCATTAGGGAAATACAAATCAAAACTACAATGAGATATCACCTAACTCCAGTGAGAATGGCCTTTATCAAAAAGTCCCAAAACAACAAATGTTGGCATGGATGTGGAGAGATAGGAACACTCTTATGCTGCTGGTGGGATTGCAAATTAGTACAATCCCTGTGGAAAGTAATTTGGGGATATCTTAAAGAGCTAAAAGTAGAAATACCATTTTATCCAACAATCCCACTACAAGGCATCCACCCAAAGGAAATAAAGACATCTGCCCTTGAATGTTTATGGCAGCACAATTCACAATTGCAAAGATGTGGAAACAACCCAAGTGCCCATCAATACATGAGTGGATTAATAAAATGTGGTATATGTATACCATGGAATACTGTTCAACTACAAAAAACAATGGTGAACTAGCACTTATATTATCCTGGATAGAGCTTGAGCCCATCCTTTGAAGTGAGGTATCACAAGAATGGAAAAACAAGCACCACATGTACTTGCCATCAAATTGGTACTAACTGATCAACACCAAGGTGCTCACATGGAAGTAATATTCATTGGGTGCCAGTCAGGTAGGAGGGGGTTTGTGGGAGTGGGTAAATTCATAACTAATGGATGTGGAGCACACTGTATGGGGGAAGAGCAAGCTTGTAGTCCTGGCTTGGATGAGGCAAAGGCATTATCCGTAACCAAAGTGTTTGTACCACCATAATCTGAAATAAAAAGAAAAGACAAAACAATTGAGGTATGAAGTATGAAGGGAGGTCCCTAGAGAACTTTTCCAGTTTGGAAACGAAAAGGGTTGGAAAACTTATCAAGGTGCCAATCATTTCCATTAGTGTAGAAGACAGTGTTCTTAGCCAGCTACTTCAAAAGTTTAGGAAAGAGAAGAGCTTGTACAGAAAGAGAATGAGAAAGACAGAAGCAACAGACTGTCCAGTGAGACATCAGGGTATGTCTCTATTAGGAGATGGGATGGAGAGTGTTATATTTGAGGAAGAAAATGGGAAATATTTTATATATATATATTTCTCTATACACACATATACTTTAGATATTTATACATAAATATACATATTTATGTTTTAATATATAAATACTTTAAATGTATGTATTTATATATTTATACTTCTTTCTAGTAGTAAGTTCATACAAACTTGCTCAGAAGGATGTTTGTTAACTCCTTCTCATCCCTACATCTTTCATTCCTCTCTCTTTTTCCCCCAATACACTGGGAACTGACTAAAGTTATATATTTCACACTCATCTAATCCATTACCTTTTGTAATCCATGGCATGTGCTTTTAAAGGTTAAACTTTCTTTTGTCCTGTGATTACACCACTAACTCAAGTCAATTACTCAGAAAATAAGCTTAAAGTTAGGGCACCTTCATTTAGCTTATATGGTGGTGTTTGAGATCTCAATTATCTCACAGAATTTTGCTATTGCTGACATATTTTCTTTTACAAATTCAGGTTTCTTCTTTGGATTTTCCCTGTTTATCTCTGTGTATATATTTTTGTTCATCTATGTCATGCAGAAATGAAATACAACATAGCAAGACAGTTTGAAAATTTAATGTAATAGGATCATCCTTTGAGAATTAATTTGAGTATGTTTCTTGCTGTTGTAGACACCAAGAAGGAAGAGAAACTTTTCCTAGTTTCCCTGTCACAGGAGGATGTCCAAATCTTTATTCCCCAGCCACATATACTCCTTTCCTTTCATACTACCCAAACGATGGTAAGGAGAACCCAGATCTTAGGAACAATGTTTTTGGACTTGTTTTCTCTTTAAAAGAGTCATTGATATTTAGACTATGGGGATAAAACTCAGAAAGTTGTTACTTTCAGTGGATGGAAGGTGGGTGTTATGTTGTGGACTGGAAGGAGGCATGAAAAACTTCATAGGGTGATGGAAATGTTTTACATTTTGAGCTGGGTGATAGCTACACAACAGTATACAGATATAAGTTACCATTGAGCTATATACTTAATATATTCTACAAAAAGATGTCAGAGAATATGCTTTAAAAGTTATCATCAGAAAATATGTTTAGTAGCAATGTTAAAAGGATGATTGCTGTCAATTTTTCAATACTTGGAAAAGGAAAGGAAAAAAGAAAATCAAGTAGTTTAAAATTTCTTTTCTTCCTTTTTAGGTTTACTTCCTACAATCTGATTCTTCCATTATCAGCTTGGTAGTGTGAAGGAATAGACATTGTTCTCAGTGGTTAAGAAAGATGAGTCAGGAATCGGTCCAACAATCAGACTGGAACTCTGTGTTTGTTTTTTGTCTTTGAACTTTTTCCAAGGATACTTCCAATTTTTCTCTTCTGTAGCTTGAGGCCAATTAGAACAGTCAGTCTACGTTCATGTTCATTGATGATTTTAACTTTTCACTGGTATTGTGGCCAGTCCCTCTGGTCAGGGACTGAGGCTCTGTTGGATTACTTTGCTGACTTCCAGGGCTCTGTCATGAAGTTCCTGGCCCACCTTGGTTATATTCTTTGTTTGAGATTTCTTCTGGCCAGTGGCCAATTTCTTGACATCTTTAAGTTTATTTTATTTTTGTTGCTGAATTGGTAAGCTATCTTACTTGGAATTGGCCTGAGCCACCATGGGGTTCTTTTGAACAACACAAATACTGGACTCTAATGCCTTTACCTCAGAAGGAGTGGATATGAGTGAAGTTTACTGAAAACTGACCTGAGATGTATGATTTTGGCTTTCAGAAATCTTCCCTTTTGTATGTCGAGAAGAGAAAGAAGAGGTTATGGATGAGAAGTAGACTATGTCAGAAGAGGTTTTTGTTGAACAATGTGAGCTTGTCATTGGTAGAGTGCCTGGGAAACAGACTTCAAGACTCAAACATTTGTGTGCAGAAAGTTTATTGGGGAATGCTCTTGGGAAAAGCACTCGTAAAGGATCAAAGAAAGGAGGATTGTCAGAGGTAAAAGTTGAACAGTGATACAGTTGTAACACCAGTCTCAATCAATAAGAAGAAGAACTCCGTAGCTGGGATGGTCTTTCAGAGAAGTCCCGAACTATGGTAAAGAGACCAGGCCATTGTACTCTTGTATGAACATAATCTTGACCAAAGCAGATTCCTTTAACTGAGGGAAATGCCCCAAGCAGAATACAACTGTGAATCTGTACTAGCAAAAACATTTCCAGTATCTGGGGAAATGTGTGCCTTGGTCTTGGTCCACTAAGGTTCATTTTTTGTGCCACTTGGATTCACTGGCCTCATACAGTAAGGTCAAACCATCTGTGAAGAGCTCCTCCAGGATTCTGGTTGGTTTCTTTTCCTCAAGAAACTCATAAAAGGAAAAATAGTGGAATAAACCATAGCGTCTTCTACTGCAGATGTCTTGACAATACAACTGATATTCATTATCTCCCTCTTCTAATAATCCTTTTAGAAATTCCTCACCATTGGTTAGCACTTCTGTTGGTCTAGGTGACTTAACTAAGGGGTGACTCAGGCTCTAATCCATGGACAATAGAAGATGGTTTCATTGGTTATTCAGGGGCCTAGAAGGAGAAAATTGAAAAATCGAGGAAAAAGAGATCTAGGGAAGTGGCGTACAGTAGGACCTAAAGGAGTTGGCATGAAATACAGTCTTTGTAGCACAGAAGAGGCAGTTAACAACTATTAATAAGCAGACAGAATGACTTGGCTAGTTGACATCAACCAACTTCTGTCAGTGGTCACCTATGTGCATGGGCACTTGAAGGAGTAGGCACAGTGGCAGGTATGGAGGGTATGCTTTGTCCCAACAGCATGGGCTCCACCTCCTCAAGGTTCAACTAGCTTCTCCTGTCACAAATTCTCAATCTGCCAGTAAGAAAGACAAATGCTAAGCCCCTGATATGGTGTTATCACTTGAGGAACTCTCCCAGTAACTTGGGAGCAATATCATTAAACCCTTCCACCATGGAAGGAACAGTGATTTATTGTGACTGAAATTGACATATATTTCAGGTATGAGTTTTCCTTGTCTTCTGTAGGCACCTAGCCAGCAACAAGATCTTTGAATACACAGAATATTTTATGATAACACTGCCCACATCAAGGGACCCACATCAAGGGTCCCACACAAGAGCAAAGGAGACATGGTCATGAGATTCATTGTTCCTATTGCATACCACAACACTTAGAAGTTGTTGGCCTGACAAATGAATAAAAGAACTTTTAAGATGTAGCTAAGGAGTTGGTATAGAAATGATACCCCTTAAGAATGGAGTTTGTTTTTCCAGACTGCAATATATACCCTAAATCAATGACCATTATTAGGTACAATATCAGGCAATGGTCCAAAAGGTAGAATCCTTGGGCCTGGGAACCAAAGAGTGGAAGAAGGAATGGCCCTACTTACTATCACTTCTAGTGTCCATTTAGGCAATTTGTGTTTCCTATTGCACAACTCTAGTTTCTGTAAGTTTGGAGGTCCTGGTTCCTAGAGGGGAAGCATTTTTTTCAGAGAATACTATGAAAATCCTAATAAACTTTAAGTTATGGCTATTGTCCAGACATTTCAGGCTCATACCAAGAAAAAAGTATGGAAGGAAAGCTGTCACCATTCTGGCAGGGGTAATTGACCTTGATCACCAGAAGGAGTTAAGGCTGTTACACAAGAGACAGGAAAGAATATGTTTGGTGATTTGCTGGGGACATCTCTTTGTACCATACTGTCCAATTTTGATGGTAAGTAAACCATTACCTCTGGCCTAAGAAGGACGTGATGATCAGGACTCACATTCCTCAGGGGTGAGGGTCTCTAACATGGAAAAGTAGGCAGGATATATCTGCAGACTCATAAATTTTAGATGGATCAAGGGATTTTTGAGTGCCTTGACTCAGATGTCCTTGTTCTGTGCTTCAAAGTTGACTCTCAATCAAAGCCCTGACCATTTTTTTTTATTTCAGCATATTATGGGGGTACAGATGTTTAGGTTACATATTTTGCCCTTGTCCCTCCCACCCATACACCCCAAGTCCGAGTTTCAAAGCCCTGATCTTGAAGTAGAAGACTTGCTGAGGTTGAGGATTCAATTCTTGATGTTCTTTTACTCTTTTACTATAATTAAGGCCTGGGCCTGATTCTCATTTTTTTCTGTTTCCTGCCTGCAGGAGATACGAAGTCCCTTCATGTGTTGTGAAGGAAGGCCTCTGGCTTTCAAATTTTGCCTTAAATTAGTGATTAATGATGCTTGTTCTTTCACTGCTTTCTTCAATGTGTTGGGTATATTCAGAAATAGCCAACCAATTCTGTAATTCTTATAATAACTACTTCCCCTATACCTCTAAAATGCCCTGTCTATTGCACTTGATAGTGTATTCTCTTCTCATTCCAGTTCAACACTCATAAAATTTCTTAACAATCACACCACTAGAAAACCTTGGGGCAATCTGTACTCCTCCTGCTACCAGTAATGGGGTCTTCTTTGCCAGCTTGTCAGTGAGTGATCCAGCTCCAAAATCTATTTTAGAGCCTGCTTTGTAGGATCATTTATAATACCAACTGTTACAGATTAGGTTCCCTGGGAAACAGACTCTAAGACATTGAAATTTTCAGGCAGTATGTTTATTTGGGAGTGTTCTCTAGATCAACAACTTTGAGGAAACAATGAATGCAGAACGGACCTAGGGAGAAGCTGAATGGAAATGCAGTTGTAATAACAGCTTCAGCCAATCTCATGGGGGAATTCTAAAACTAAGAATGACCCTTCAGGGGTCATTTAGGTAAAGGGCCAGGCTTTTGTACTAGTACATGAATGAGTAACTGAATGTGGATTGCCCTTGGGGAGGAAATTAACATTTGTGACTGCCTTCAGTCAAGGACAATGCCTGGGTATGGACACAGATGCCAGCCATTTGTAGCCAACACCACTTGTGGCTGGGGGGAGTGAGCATCTTAGTCCTGCAGGGGCATTTCAGTGGTATACCACAGCAGCTACTACAAGTCTCAACTGAAAATTAAGAGAGATTATTCCAGAGATAGCAAGGAATAGTGCTACAAGGGTTGAAGAGTATCTCTAGTCTTTCTGTGATATTGGGTTTCTCAAACTTGAAAGAAGATCATTCTAAAAATTTCTATTGGTAAGCTAGTAGACTTGAACCTGCTTAAAAACAGCACCTTAGAGGTGGCTGTATTATAAGAGTATTTGGTAGAGGACAGAGAAAGATGGTCAAATAGAAACCTCCAGTGTTTGTCTCTCTTTATGAACACCAAATTCATGCAATGGCTAGCTGGGTATATAAGACCCTAAATGGATCAATAGTGCTAGACAAAGAGGTCCAACCCCACAGTTGTCAGACAGCTGTTTACTCTGGACATTAAACCTGTCCTGTTGGGCTATGATCTTTTGTTATCATTCAGGATCGTATGTAAATAAAAGTGGACCTACCTCAAGAATCTCATATACCAAAATCAATGGAATGCCTAAAATCATTCATTTGGGGAATCCTATCATTGGTGATATAGAAAGTAATATGATATTACTTCTACTTTGAGTGTGGTGGAGTAATTTACCTTTATAACATTAATATGAATCACCATAGCAGATTGCGTTTTTCCAAATACTTGCTGGTTCCTCCTAAGGAAGGACTTAGAGTCCGGCTTGATTGTGTGAATTGTGAAAAAAAGTGAAATGGCTAATGATATGTGTCACTTCTGAACAGAAGCTTTAAGAGTCATTGCTTGGTCTGTTAGTTGGACTCTTTTTCCTTGTCCCACAAGTTGAGAAATATTCCAATTAAGTGCTTCTCCATCAGTCTAGGATTTACATGAAGATTCATGGAGAAAAGCCACAGCTGATCCATGATGAAATTGCGAAGTAAGAAATAAACCTCAGCTGTTGTAAGACACTGAGATTTTTGAGGGTTTGTTATCACAGCATAACTTAGCCTAAATGGTTTCATTTTGTAGATGTTTTGTTTGAAACATAAAATTGACTAAGGGCAATAGGTTGTAGTAATTCTCTCTTTGGTAGGAATATTGCTCAAGTATAATTAGCCTTTGGATCTCATTCTTGTAATCTGATCAGTACTTTTTTGTACCTTTATTTTCATGGCAATAGCAAAAAAAATCTTAACCACAGCCCATTTAAAATATGCTTTGACGTGAGACCTGTGCTAAGTAGGTTACATGACGTATAGGCAGTAATAACAAGATGGATAACCTCATCTGTAAAATAAGACTTCGAAGACCAAAGTCATTGGTTTGTTGAGATAGGAAATAGTTAAATGAGAATGCATATGAAGTACACAGCTTAATGTCTGGCACAGAGAAGATAGAAATAAATGATAGGTAATATGTACCCTAGTATAATACTTTCTCCCACCAAATGATTTGTTAGCTTCCATTTTTAAGTTTTTAACATGGAGAAAATACTGAAGAAAATTGACCAAGGTCAATGTATTGGGACACAAACTTTCATGTGTTCTCAGTGTCCCCTGGCTTCCTCCTTCTTTCTTTCTCTTACTTGATACTGAAGCAATACTGGCCGCTCTTCTCTTGGAATTGAATTGTGGCAGACAAAATTCTAAAATGACCATAAGATTCTACCCCAGGTATACGTACACTGTGTAATATTCTCCTCTTGAGTGTGGGCAGAGCCTGTGAATACGATGGGATAACATTTTCGTGATCAGGTTACTAATCCACTGACTTTGAGTTGATCAAAAGGGAAGTTATTTAAGTTATTTCTTAACTTATCAGAAGTGTCTTAGTCTGTTCTGGCTGCTGTAACAGAATACCACAGGCTGGGTGGCTTACACACAGTAAAGCTTTACTTCTTACAATTCTGGAGGCTGGGAAGTCCAAGACCAAGGTGTGGGCAGATTTGGTGTCTGGTGAGGATCCACGTAGAAAGTCATCTTCTCTCCATGTCCTCACATGGCAGAAGGAGTGAGAGAGCTCTCTGAGCGTACCTTTTATGAGGCAACCTTTTATCAGGGACCTAATCCCATTCACAAGGGCCCCACTCTCATGGCCTAATCACTTAGCAAAGGTCTCACCTCCTAATACCATTACACTGGGCGATTAAGTTTCAACATATGAACTTTGGGAGGACATCAACATTCAGTGTTTAGCAAGAGGAGTTCTTTAAGATAAGGAGAGGCACCAGAGAGATGCTTCTGCTGGCCTTAGAGAGGTGAACTGTCATGCTGTGAGGCAGACAACAGAACAAAATCCCAAGAGAGACCTCTAGGAACTGAATTGGTTCCTTATCGACAGTTAACATGAAAACAGGGACCTCAGTCATATGGCCACAGGGAAATGATTTCTGTGCAACACAAGGGAGCTTGGAAATGGATCTTTTCCTAGTCAAGCCTCCAGGTGAGATGCAACTAGCTGACACCTTGACTTCTACCTTACGGTACCCTGAGCAGAGGACCCAGCTAGAACATGCTGGACTTCTAACCCACAGAAACTGAGATAATAACTTTGTGTTGTTTTAAAAATCTAGGTCTGTGGTAATTTGTTCTGTAGCAATAGAGAACTCCCATCCAAGTACTAACCAGGTCCGACCCTGCTTAGGTTATGAGATCAGACAGAAAACTAATATCAGATGAAACACACACCTGGGCATGAAGTCTGGCCGGAGTGACTGCTCAGGAGTCAGATGACACAACTCAGAAGTGTAGGAGAGTTAACTCCCCATGGGATAAATATTGCCCATTGGAAATGAAAAATGGTATGAAAATGCACATAAATTTCCATCTTTTCCTCCCACCTTCAGTGGACTATTCCAATTTTTTTTGTAACCCTTCTAAAGAAGCCCTATGTACCAAGGGAATATACCTTCTGTTTAATTTGCTTTGTCTTTTCCCAACTTGTTGTGGGTAGTAGCCAGCTTGGTAATATATCATATCACATTTTCTCACTTCTTTCCTCTCCATCCTCATCAGCATGGTCTTGCACCTCCCAAGCAAGGTGTGAGCTCTTTATTCCTTTCCCCAGGTTCTGCTTTCTGAAGGACTTGGCTGTCAGTCACATAATAATTACGTGGCAGATCTATATGTGCTGCCAAAGTGAACACGATGTGGCAAATCTAGAATTCAAGTCCAAGTCTAACCCCAGAGCATATTAATTTCATTATACTTTATTTAATTTTAATAAAATTAAAAAATGAAAAATATATACATGGTAGAGGCAACACACAATTTCTATCCTAATGATGACTTAGAAAGACATGGAGTAGGGGTTTCATATTGTTATTCAAAATAGAGTTGATCTGTTAGAAGGAACAATTTCTAGCTCTTTCAGTATGTTCAACTTTACATGCGTACATTTGGGAACAAGGAACTCTATAGTGTGATATCAAATTTCTGTAATGTTTATTGCTCATATACATCTTGGGGCAATAGTATTATAAAAGAATCACTTGTTCTTTCCACAGTGGAGACAGAATTTCAGGCATACCCTTTCTTCTTAGATTTTTTTAAAAGTCGTCAATATATTTTCTAAAGTTGGAATTTTGCCTTGAACTTTTACTGAGATGCTTTTTGTTGAGCAGTGTTCAATGAGCCTGAGGCAGAGTTTTAGGCAAATAAACAGAAACAATACCCAAGTGCATTTTTAACTCTGAATTTTGTTGGTATATAAAAATATTTCTTTTAGATTGATTAATCTGTTCAGTGCATTAGGGCCTAATATAAGGTGGATATCATACTGGGCTGCATTAATGATAGAGCTCAGAGAATAGGTAAGTCCTTATTTCCAGTTTGTTTTTCTCCTTATGAACTTGTAGGTAAGTAACTTGATGACCTTGACTACAGGATGAAAACATTATTTCGTGTATAATCTGAGTTGAGTCATTTGGCAGTCACATTTATACCTCCAATGGTCCCCCAGTCACAGGTGATTGGGAATTGAATTTCTGAAGCTTGGCCAAACATTCTCAGGAATTTGGGTTTGCGATGGAGACCACGGATGAGATGAGCTGATCTCTTGATCAGATGCTATGTAAACTTGGGAGCCATCTTTCCCTTGCTATGCAGAAGGAGAAGCTAAAAAGCCCATTTGAATATGTATTCTCCATTCTTCTTTGTTTTTATAGAAACATGGTATGAAGGGAGAATGCCAGCAGGTTGATTATTCATTTTTCTTTTCAGGATCTATTCCTTTGTTTTCCTCCTCCACGCTTGATTTCCCAGGAGAGACTGATCTTCATCAACTGGTTGAACTGACTCCCTTGCCCTCTGCCCAGGTGGGTTTGGCTGATGAGAGGTATTATTAGAGATCCAAAGGCAGTATAGAAGCTGAAGTATTTATTTTTTGGCTTCCTCCCTCTCAGTCTGAAGATTTGCAGTAGCTATATTTCTGTATCAAGGTCACAGCTTCTGTAGGGTGGTTTTCTCCTTTGGCTATGGCTAGAGATTTCACTAGGTTTCCATAAATGCTCCCTGGATCTAGCAACAGGCAGACTCTGTTACCACCTTCAGGCCTGAAAGAGCTTCAACTTACCTTGTTGATTTCCTTTAACTCTGCTCTTTGCAAATAGTCCAATTGTGCTTTTTGAGGGTGTCATATGCTTCCTGCTGACATCATGACTGACTGATATGTGACCTATGCTCTGAAGTCCTAATCCTGTTTTGGTTTCTGACTGTGGGAAAAACCCATAATCTTATAATAAATTTTATATTTCTTTAACTAGTTCAATGTATCTGAAAACCAAATAGCCCTAATTAATTATGGTTCCTTGAATTGTTCATATTTATATAGTGCATACATGGACCTAAACAAAGTTCCAAAATAAGACAAGAAATTTCCTCAATTTATGCGCTCTTACTATGTATAAGGTAGGCAATATGTAATGCAATTGGTTTTAAAATTGAATTAGCCATTTCTTAAACCCCCAATTAAGTGTGGAGGTGCTAGGATATAGCTTGTAAACAGAAAGATGAACAGATGATTATAATACAAGGAAGAGTGTGAGGAGAATCAGAGGGGTAAAACAAATGCAATAGAGATCCAAAGGAGGGAGATGACTCACTGGTGTTGGGGTGATATGGAAGAAAGCAGGTACATCTTCATAGAGATGTAGCAATATTATTTGAGCTAGGCCTTGAAGGAAGAGTAGCTTTGTAAGAGTCACGTGTGAAAAACATATGAAGATATTCCAGCAGGAGGAAAAGTATGAATAAGTGCACACAATCAAGATGATACTGCACGTGCTAGAGAATTGAGACTGAGTCAACTTGGCAAGAATGGAGAAACACTAAGTAGAATCATATCGCAGCCATATTAAAGGGTGGGCAAATAATCTCCTGGAAATAAATTTGCTTATCAGTCTAGAGAAATATATTTCCCTTTCTAGGCAATCAGGAATCTGGGAAGAGTTTTGAGTAGGGCTGTGAAAATGAGTTTGATATTAAGTCGGACATATTTGCTTTGTCTTCTGGATGGCCCAGTGGCTCCTCCCAGGTAGACTAAGAATAAATGTCCCAGCAGGATAGTGACAAGGTCTGCACCTGACACTGAAGATGGCATGCAGTCTCCTAGGTGACTAGTACCTGGACCTGGATGTTCTCTTACCAGCAAGGGTATTTCCTCCTACTATGTAATATGTAAACCTGAAGCCTTTTAATTCTCTTAATTAGATGATTATCTGTGTGCTCTCATTCCCAACTCTCCCCATTTCTCTATAAATAAATAGAGGTAGAGAGGGCAGAGCCTGTCTTCTGGAGCCCAAGCCCCTGGTATATTCAGCCTGTGCTTGGTCCAAATACTCTTCTTTGTGGGGTGGTGAGAAATTGGGATCAAATGCATTCTTTTACTAATTCTCTGACTTTAGGTGTCCACCAGTAACCTGCTTTATACCTGCACTGTGTGTTATTGGTGGTGTTCGCCTCTTTCCCAGGCTTGACAATTTTTGTGCGCTAGGGGAAATTAATCTGGCCTATCCAATGCTACTCTATTGAAAATGGAGGTGAGATAAGGAGACCAGTTATAAGGGTGGCCAGGCAAGTGATAATGAAGCTCAGTGAGAATCTTGGAAAAAGACGGAGACATATATTCAGGTAGAAGCTATAGGATTTGGTAGCTGAATGTGAAAAAGTATAATAGATAGGAAATGCCAAGATTTTGAACCTAGATTATTAGGATAACAGTACTATCATTCAATTACTATGGAAAATGGTTTTGAACAAAGGATGGATGGGGACTGGTATGGTCTTGGAAAGTTAGATTTGGAGTATGTCCAAACCTGATGGAGAAACTGATGGTAAAACTGAGAAAAGGCCTGGAAGGCAGCTGGTAACGTGATTCAGCAAAGAGCCTGGGGCTAGAAGTTTTACTGAAATATATATACATTTCATATTTTAAAGAAGGATTTTATTTCAGAATTTGAACAAGGATGCCAAAATATGTTTAACAGCATTAACCAACTGAAAAAATTATAAAAATATTTCTATACATGTTACAAAATGAATGAAGCTGGGGGTGGGACAGTGAGGACTTTTGGATTTTATGTTCTCTGTATTTTGCCAAGAAAGTGAAAAAGTAGCCAGGTGAATAGAAGTGCCCCCAAGTTCAGTTTTCATGTTCCATTCAGCATGAACTTATTCCTCATGGCTTTCCCATGACCTTCTCTTCTTCTCTCTCATACCCTCTGCGAATGGGCCGCAGGAGAAATGAACTCATTAAAATATGTAGGTTAATAATCAGAAAATAAATAATGTATCAATCGCACTCCAACTAAAGATACTCGCTATCTCTGTTGACTTTGGTACTTATTTAAAAATCTTTAGAGAAGAACCTTCTGGGTATTGTTTTGTCGAGAGTTAGAAGATTTCTTTCTTACCTATGATGCATTTAAAGTAAAAATGAAAAACACTTCTAAATTGATTTCCTTACTGGTATTTCACAGATATTTCAGCAAAGACAATAACCGAGTTTATCTGAAGGCACTAAACACATCAGTGGAATTCTCCTTATATCTCGGTAGAAAACAATAACAACATCCCCTCCCCACCACCTGTCAAACACTCTTTGTTTCTTTAAGCTTATTTGAACATTTGTTTCCTCATATATAAAATGGAGAAATTAAGCTATACTTTCAAGGTCTGTTCTTGCTTTGGGTTTCTAGTTTCCAGTGACAAGTCCAAAGTCACGTAGTTAGTGGCAGCACCAGACATTTCCGTACCTACCATGAGGAGGAAGGAAGCCTGACTATAACAGAAACATGGCTGATTTTGAATTCAGAGAGATTGGATTTGAATATTGATCTCAGCATCGATCACTAGTTGTAGGTAAGTCATCAAAACTTTTGGTTCCATTTTTACAGGTGATCCAAGTATGTCTCAAAGACCAGATATTTTATATGACTATTTCAGGGACCTGCATACAATAGGTGCCTATGCAGTTCTCTTGCAGTTGTACTGTGAAACTACTTTCAGGACAATTTTATGGTAATTTTTGTTATGCTGAGCCCAAGCTTCAAATCACCAAACTTTAGTTCATAAGTAGGGTGGGCCCTAAGTGGTCCTTTAGAAATCAAGTTAGTGAAGCTTGAGACTAAGTTCTCGCTTTATTTTTACTTATATCGTTAATAATTTTCTGATTTATCTCCGTAGTTTTAAAATTTATATAATGGAAAAAACATTTACTATGATGATGAACCCCCCAGAAGAAAAAAAAAAAAACAATAACCAAACAAACAAATCACATGGTTCTTGGAGCTTTCTGAAGTATCATGAGATTTAAGGACAGGGTCCCTGTCAATAGCTCCTCTCATGCAACTTTTACTCTCATCCAACCACCAAAACATGTTTCAGAAATTCAAATTGAACATGTATACTCAAATCACAGCTTCTTCATTACCTTGTAGCCTTTTCTGTGGGAGACAGTGCCTTAATCATCTTTGTATTGTCTACACTTAGCAGTGTTTGGCATATAGTATCAGGATAGTAAATTTTGATTGAATGAATGGAACTCCAGCCCTTCACCCTTTTTTCCTTAAAGACAGAACCTGAATAGCCCCATATCTAAGTTCTTATCTTTTATTTATTCATATGGTTTCCATGGTACTGGTATTTTATATTTTAATAGTATATTTCATATATTTCTCATAAGCTACCTTAATTTTTGTGTGAGTCAAGGTAGACGTAGTAAATAAAGGAAAAACACTAAGTGTGCTCTTTGTGAACAGGCAAATTGGTTTGGGTAAGTTTCTCAATGGATGGCAGTTATTTTCTTCTTTTGGGGAGACAGCAATAGGGAGGCGAGGGCTATGGTTTTCCTCCTCCATAGTCTTACTACCAGAGGTTATGTTGTGCTTAAAATAAGTCTCTAGTGTGTGGTTTCTTGCTAATACTATAGACTGAATCATGCCAGTGGCACAAATATGAGAGTCTGGTGCAGTCCCAACATGCTATTCCACGGCACAGTGACGATCCCCTTGCACAGAAGGCTCACTTGAAGCAGACTGAACAATCTTCTAGGAGAATTCAACTAACGTTCTTAGGGAAATTAAGTGATTAGTATAACTTTAAAGTGTAGTTCTGAGTTTAATGTGTATCGTCCCTAATCATCTAGAAAGCAAAGTAAGGCAAGGTGTTGACACTGGAGGTCCAGGTCTCAGGAACTGAGGGTGAGGAATCCAATGGCAAGTGACATGCAGGGAGCCATGAAGTGGGATATAATGTGCCATTCGCCACCTTCACACAACGAGCAGGTCACTGGCATGAGTGTGTACTTGGCAAAAGGAAAATGACTGTCACGCTGCCTTATGGATTGTTGTGAGGGTTAAGTATGTTAATCTATGTGAAGTGCTTAGAACACTGTGCACAGTGAGAACTGTTTATTACCTGTTATTGAGAAACTATTTTGTTTCAGGAGTGCAATGGTATAGTTCAGGTAAAATGATAAAATACAACTGTCTCTGGATTATATGCTATTTCTAAAATATAGTTCTCATTGAATCATTCAGTAACATTTATTGAACAAATTAATATGCTTCAGAAATAAAGAGTAGTAGCCTGGGTCCTTTAGAAATCAGAGCCTGAGATGAGGATTAAGGTGCCACAACTTTATTTAAGAGATGCTAAAACAAAAAACAAACAAAAAAGAGATTCGCAGCAACCAATCAGAAGGGGCCTGGGTTATGCCTCAGACACAATATGGAAATCGTCTCTGTTTTAACCCTATAATGAAAGTTACTCTGAAATAACTCAACTGCTTTTTGTTCTCTGTGTCTGCTTTCCTCGGCCCTTTCTGTCTATAAAACCAACCTCCTCTGCTCAGCTCATTGGAGCACTTGCCCTATTTTAGAATTGCAAATAAAAACCAGTGAATATTTTTAAGCTTAGAGAAGGAGGTTGGGAGAGAAATGGAGAGGGACAAGGAGGAGTGATCTCAGGGCAGTGAGGGAGAGGAAAGAAGGAAAGCAGGGGGAAGGAAGATGTGAAGCATTGAAGTGTTACCCTACTGCCTATGCTACACAATAGGCCATGAAGGACAGAGCACATTGTTTGACATTTGTATTCACTCAGCACATAGGGCTTCTCTGGTAAAAAGCCACATTGCACAGAAGTTCATGGGGAGAGGAAGCCACGACCTTTATCTGTCTGCATTCTCTCGTGTTTTGTTTCCTGTTGGTCCTCAAGGGGAGGGAACTCTCCTGCATCACTAGCCAATCACTAGCCTGCTCAGGCAGTCAGAGCCATGCCCTGTACCGGTGTGTCATCTGAATCCAGAAAGAGAGAGGCAATCTTGATTGAGTCGGATGCCAACTAAGAGAGGAAAGAAGCAAGCAGTTGAAGGAATCTGCACTGTCCTAGTATTCTGTGTCCATAGGTTGCTATTCTTCAGTTAGATATTCTTCCCTCAATGACTCCAGAATGAATTTGCATGCACCTTATATCACATTCTTATTGCAAAAGAAATACATGCAACTCGGTGTCTCAAAGGTGTCTACTTGACTAAGATGGTTGCTCATTTTCCCTCTATCCTATTTTTGAACTTCGTGATCTTCTTTTGGACTCTTTGAACTCTCCGAAGGAAGAAACAATTATTCATATTTTTTTGAATGGCATGCTCAGAATTCATTTCCAAATTCAAGTATGTCTTTCAATATAAGAATATACAAAGATTCTTATATGCTCTGTTAAATACCAAGACCACTGAGGGCATGAACCATCCATTAGCCTCCTTGGATTTCTCAAAGCACTCAGCAACTAGATGCTCATGGGATGAATAAATAGGTATTGGTCACAGTGGTTAACCTTTAGACCCTGCCTGCTGCATGTAATACAACCTCCTACTCATTTCTGCCTTATAATTCAGGGACTGATTTAGTTGTTACCTCAATCAAAAATGATGAAATCTTCCTGATCTTATTACATGAGATATTCCCCATTTAAATTCTAATGGCAGTTTATTTGAAATTCTGAAAATATTTGGTGATACTTTGTTGCAATCTAGTTAAATGCACATTTTAATCTCATTTTTACTTCCCTTGTTTATTGAATAAACTTTGGAAGCCTACTATATCTAGGACCTAGGGTTATATAAATGAGAAGACTTGATCATTGTCTTCAAGGAGCTTATGATTCAGGGTAGAGTGATTCACAAAACATTATCGTCATTACAGCTACTACCACATTGTTATGCTTAAGTTGAAATGCCAGCAAAAAGAAAAAAGGGACACTTTAGGGTAGTACTCATGAAAAATCATCTTAGAGTTTAAAATGAGTGATGAATAAGTGGTGCTGGCATGTGCATGTTAGGGCAAAATGAGTTTGGAGGTTAATGAGGGTTGAGCGACTGAGGGGTGGTTCTTGTATGTGCTGTTAGGGGTGCACTGATGAGAGATCACAGTGTGTTTTTACGTGGCTGAAGCACAAAACATGGGGGAGAACTGGAGAGATTTGACTGAATGGGAAATCTGGGGCTGGAGTCAGATGGACTATAGCCTGTGCTAAAGATGCTATCCCAGGGGCAAAGGGGAGTTGCTGAAGCACTATAAATGGCAGAGAGGATGCAAGTCCTTCGAGGGTCAAGGACTGTGTCTTAGACACATATGTTTCCTTCGTGATGCTTAGCAGAGATTCTTATGTGCAGCAGGAACTCAGTGAATTTTGGCTAAATGATGAGAAGCTCCTTAGTCCTGGGATACCACACAACAGGCTCAGATTTTAGCAGAATTCACAGCGAGAGAGTAAATGTTTAGAATTCTTTGTTCTTGGGCACAAACTTCTGAAGTATGGCCTTGTGTTTCATACAACTTTGTTCTTCAAAAATTGCTGCTGTGTAATAGTATAATACTTTTTGTCAGTTAGTTGGAATTGCATTTGGTTAATGGCATATGTAATTAGCCATCTTATCTTGCTCAGAAGGGCACCTAACAAGAGGTAAAATGAGCTATTTTCAGTGGTTGTAAAACTACTGAGCTACAGAAAAGGAGGTCGAGACCCTTTAAGGGCTCAGAGGAAATGGAGCTGAAATTACAAAAAAAAAAAAAAAATACCATCACAAATGGAAGCTATTCCAAAATAGAGAAAATTCAAATCTGGATTTTTTTGGGGAATATACGGCTATATATGTTAAATTCCCAGGAATTGGTTAACTTTTTCTATATCACTCTCAAGCCCCATTTTTTTCTTTTCTCATTAAGATAAATATTTAATCAAAGGAGATAGTTGCTCAGAGTTTCATGTATCTATTGTTTATCTTGTCAAAACGAAAAAATAAGGCAGTTGGTAATTAAAATTTAACAACGAGCTACATTAAATAAGAATATTAATAGAAAAGCTAACATTTATTTTGTACTTACTATGGGCCAGGTATTGTTTGAAGTTCTTTACATGTATTTTCATTTAATCCTTGTAACAACTCTGTGAATAACAAAATGAAATAACTGATTGCACATTAGTAAGAAAATAATCACTCTCTCTACCCTTGCTCATGTCTCTAGAGTTGAGCTTTTCAGTACAGTAGCCACTGGCCACATGCAACTATTTAAATTAAAATTAATTAAAATTTAATAAAATTAAAAATTCAGTTCCTCAGTCAGTCACACTAGCCCTCTTCCAATTGCTCAGTATGGCTAGTGGCTACTGTATTGAACAGCATAGATGCAGAACATTTCCATCCTCACAGAAATTTCTGTTAGGTGCTATTCTAGAGAGACCTGATCAATACTGTCACATCTAAGAGCTCAGGACATTTAGTGTTAGAAGAGAATTAAGAGGTCATCTCATTCAATCTCTTTATTTGCAGTTGAAAAATTGTTTGCCAAAGCTGTTAAGAGACTTGCTTCAGATCACACAGATTATAACTGAGAGGGCCAAGACATCAACCTATGCGTCTTTATCCACTGCATGGACTGATATATCGTACTTGCTTCTATTAGTGCACACCAGGAAGCGAGCATGAGGATGTGGTGCTAACCACAGTCTTGGCCATAAATGCTTCTGTTGATAGAAATCCAGGGGAGGGGTGTGGTTAAGGTACGGCTATGAGAGGATTCAGCTCCAAAGGGCATGGGCTAGAGTTCTTCACTCTTCCTTTTTGACACAAAATTAGTATTCAGGCAAAAGAGGAACTGCAAGGAGAAACCAGGGATCGACTGAGAGATGGAGGAAACAGAACCAAACCTCTGTTCCTTCCTCTAAGGTTCATGACAATCCAAACCCTTCAATGAACCCTGCTGTTTTTCCTGTGGAATTCTGTGGCATTTTCACCAGAAACTTGGTTCAGCATCTCTGAGGGAAGGTTTGTGCCAAAAACCTGTGTAGGGGCCTGGAGCCTAGGGATATGTTATAAAGTTTTCCGATTAGTATTTTTACTGTGACTTTCTTTGATTAAAAAAAAAATAAAAGCCTTAAACATTATGAACACCATAATTAACATTATGTGATAGAACTTTTATCCATTTGTGGCAAGTATTTTGTCCATGTCCTACAGCCTTAACCTTTTTCATTTGTAGCTAATATTCTAAGTTTTTAAAAATAGGTGCTTACTGCCTACACTTTAGGAAAAATATGTAGTATTCACCTATCACAGGTAGAGTTTTCCATTATTAATTTTGTGAGGCTATTTATTACTTTCCAATGCATCTACTTAGAATAAGTTAACAATAAGGTTATTAACTTTCATTCTCTGCCTGATTTTATTGTACAATGTATACAAGCACAACAGTATGCTTGTATTAATATATAGAAACTAAGAATATTATGAAGTACATAAGTTCCCTATGGCTTATGGAAAGTTATTTACTAATTAATTTTATGGTAGGGCTAGTACAAATACCTTTATAAAATTATGTGCTATTAAAACAAAGAAGAGTCAAATGAGTTCATTTTGAAGGATGTTTTCTCTGTATGGTAAAGCATATGAAGATGTATTTATTAAATGAAGATCACTTGACTCAAAATAGTTTCTTGTATTTTGTTCATATTTCCATCAAGTGTGTTATAAGTAAGCTATTAACTGACTGCACAACATTATGTAATACAATGTATATTTTGTTAAACTCACCAAAGTTCTTCCTTTACATACCACTATTCTTTAATGACAATCTGGCTTTAATGTTCTGTGAATTATAAATTTGACTCTTGAATGGCAAAATCATGTTAGTATGGAGAAGCTTAAATTTATACTATAAATAGTGCAGGGGTTCAACAATTTAAGTAAAAATATATTTACAAACTATCTCTGTCTCTCAAAACAAAGTTTTAACATAGGAATTTTTCTCTTGGGGAAAAACTACTTCAGGGCTTGATTTTTTATACAAATTTTAAAAGTAAAATACAAATTTATTTTGTATGCATTCATGAAAATGAAAATTAAGGCCTCCAGTGCTATTTTAATTATCCTGTTAAGTGTATATACCAATGGCGTTTTCAATTATATCTCCGTCATTTAAATAATTGGTGAAATAATTGATTACTATGCATATTGTAAAACCAATAGATCTTGGTTATACAATAAAATAACAATACAGTTTTAGTCTGAATCAATTATTTCAAGTATACCTTATTAACAAAACTTTCAATGGATTCAGCATAAAATTTTATAGTACTGAACATCAAGCCTAACTATGAATTTTGTTCTGTATCTTAAGAAAATGTATAATAATGTTCTTGGGCTATCAACAAAATACATGTACTTTTGGAACTATGAATTTTTAAAATTTTACATGTTATAACATGATTTTTACATAAATGATACTTGTTTAAACTATCAAATGTCAGTATCTTACTACGATTTTATTATAAAATGTACATTATCATTAAGTAAACTTTGATTTTAAAAATCAAAATAGCTTTAGTTGTATATTATTTTTTACAAATAAGTATAGACTTGTATAGAGAAAAAAGGGGGCTTAAAATATTAGAATTTGTTTGTTGTTCTTTTCTCCCTTTTAAGTTTATCTGAGGCTTTTCTTATAGTAGTGCAACAGAAGCTGTTAGTACCCAGCCCAGTTTCTGTTGGCCTTCACAGTTCTCAAACATGCTAAAGGATTTTTACTGAAACACATAGGACTCACTGATTGAGGGATTTTTCTAGATGCCCTTTTGCTTAATGTGGATGAGGCCAGAAATGTTAGAGAGGTCACAACTCCAGGAACATTCATCAACCAATGACAACTAGAAACTGGTAGACAATTCTACCTCCATGCTCCAAGGGGGACAACTCTAAGGGATGGATGTTTTACTTTTAAGGGAACCCACAATGAGTCATACCCTTGGATAATTCCCTTCACTTGGGTGTGGGCAGAACTTGTGGCTGAGTTCTAACCAATAAATGTGGTAAATGTGATGGGATACTCATGCCTGTGATTGTGTTGTGTAACACATGTCTTAGCAGACTGGAGTGAGAGATTCTCTTCCTGGCCTTGGAGAAGGGAGCTTCTATGCTGAGAAGGCTTGTGAGAGGGCCATGTGGCAAGAAACTATGGGTCATTTCTAGGTGCTGAGAACTTCAGTCCTGTAGCCACAAGGAATTGAATTATGTCATCAACCATGTGAGCTTGGAGAGCTCCAGAAAGAAACGCAGTCTGGCTGACATTTTGTCTGAAGCCTTGTGAAACCCTGAGCAGAGGACCCAGGTAAGCTGTGTCCAGATTCATGATTCATGGAATTTGTAAAAAGGCAGGTGGGATTTTGGTAAAGAGTATGTTGACTCTGATCATAGCTTTGGGGAATATTGCTACCTTAACAGTATTAAGCCTTCCAATCCATGAACATTAGGTTGTCTGTCTAATTACTTATATATTTAATTTCTTTCACTGAAGTTTGTAATTCTCAGTGTATTCTCAGAAGTATTGTCTTCTTTTGTTAACTTTTTTGAAATTTTATTATTTTTGATGCTATTATAAATGGAATTTATTTTTTAGCTTCATTTTTAGATTGTTCATTGCTAGTGTATAGTAATACAATTGATTTTATATTTTGAACTTGTATTCTGTAATCTTTCTAAACTTTTTTACTTTTCCTAATAGTGTTTTATTGGATTCTTAAGGTTTCTATAAATACAAAAATCATGTCATCTGCAATATAGATAGTTTTCATTCTTCCTTTTCAGTCTACCAGGTACCTTTTATTTCTTTTTCTTGCCTTATTGCTCTGGCTAGAACTTCTAGAAGTGGCAAGAGAAGACATTCTTGTCTTGTTCCTGATCTTAGGGGATATGCATTTACTCTTTCACTATTAAGTATGGTGTTAGCTGTGTTTTTTTTTTTTTAATAGAAACCCTTTGTTATGGGTAAAATTGTGTCTTCTAAAAAGTTATGTTGAAGTTCTGACTCATGGTAACTATGAATGTGGCCTCATTTTGAAATAGGGTCTTTAGATATACTCAAGATCTGGTGTTCTCATAAGAAGAGAAGAGACACAGTGAAAGAAACACAAACACACAGAGGAAGATGGCCATATGAAGATGGAGACAAAGATTGGAGTTATTTTGCCACAAGCCAAGAAATGCCTGGGGGCTAGTAGAAATAGGAAAAGGCAAGAAAGAATTGTCTCCTAGAGGCTTCAAAGGGAGCATGGCCTTGCCAACATCTTGACTTAAGACTTCTAGCCTCCATAACTGAGAAAATAAATTTTTGGTGATTCAAGACACCAAGATACCTAGTTTGCAATATTTTGCTATGGCAGTCTTAGGAAACTAATACATCCTTTATCAGGTTGAGGAAGTTTTGTTCTTTACTTGTTTTGAGTCTACTCAGATTTTCTATTTCTTCTTGAGTCAGTTTCTGTAGTTTGTGTCTTTTAAGGAAATTGTTCATTTTATCTAAGTTATATACATTTTTGGCACAGTGTGATAGTTAATTTTATATATTAACTTCCTGAGGGATGCAGAGATAGCTAGTAAGATATTATTTCTAATGTATATGCGAGGGTGTTTCTGGAAGAGATTAACATTTGAATCAGTAACTAAGCAGAGATTGCCCCACCAATGTGAGTAGGCATTATGCAATCCATTGAGGGCCCAAATAGAACAAAAAAATAGAGGAAGGGTGAATTTCCTCTGTGCTTGATCTGGAATATCCATCCTGTTATGCCCTCATATGTTTGTGCTCCTGGTTCTCAAGCCTTCTGCTTGGACTGGAACTACATCATTGGCTTTCCAGGACCTCCAAATTGCAAATAGCAGATCATGAAACTTCTTAATCTCCATAGTTGCATGAGCCAACCTATATATATCCTATTGGTTATCTCTCTCTTTGAAAAACCCTGACTAATCCACATAGAGTAGTTCGCAGTATTACCCTATAATTCTTTTTATTTCTGTAAGTTCTGTAGTCATATCGCCTCTTCATCTATGAGTTTATTAATTTGAGTCTTTTTTGTTTTTCTCTTCATCAGTCTAGCTAAGTATTTGTCAATTTACTGAACTTTTCAAAGTGTTAACTTTTGATTTTGTTGGTTTTTTTCCTGTGTTCTTTTTCTTTCCTCTATTTCAATAATTTCCTCTGTAATCTTTGTTTATTCCATCCTTCTGTTCGATTTAGGCTTAATTTGCTCTACTTTCACCAGTGTTTTATGGTGAAAGGTTAGGTTATTGATTTGAAATCTTTCTTCTTTTGTAATATAGAATTTTGTAGCATAAATCTCCCCTCTAAGCACTGCTTTACCTAGCTTCCATATGTTTTTGTACATTGTGCTTTCGTGTACGTTCATCTCAAATCTAATTAAATATAAAAGCTTTGCTTTAGTTCTATTCCTCCCCTTTTTGCTATTGTTATCACATATATAACATGTGTCTGTGTTATAAGTCAATGCCACAGTTTTATAACTATAGTTTTATGTAATCTTATGTTTTAAATCAAAAGAACAGAGAAAGATATATTTGTAGTCCATGCATGTATTTCTTCCTGTGATCTTTATTTCTTCTTTTTTCTTTCTTTCTTTCTTTTTTCTTGAGACAAGGTCTTACTTTGTTATTCAAGCTAGAGTGCAAGCTAGAGTGCATAGCTACTGCAACCTCAAGCTCCTGGACTCAGGTGATCCTCCTGCCACAGCCTCCCAAGTAGCTGAGACTACAGGTACATGCCACCATGTCCAGCTAATTATTTTTATTTTTTGTAGAGATGGGATGTCACTGTCACTCAGGCTGGTCTCAAACTTCTGATCTCAAACAGTTCTCCCACCTTAGCCTCCCAAAGTGCTAGGATTACAGGTGTGAGCCACCACACCTGGCCCTGTGATTCTTATTTCTTTGTGTGTATTTGAATTGCCATTTTGCATTATTTTCTTTCAGAATGAAGAACTTTCTTTTGTATTTTGTATTT